>RJWJ010002113.1:0-60147 GCA_004363605.1 Indri indri
ACCACATTTTACTAATCCACTCATGTATTGATGGACACTTGGGTTGTTTCCACATCTTTGCAATTGTGAATTGTGCTGCTATAAACATTCGGGTGCAGGTGTCTTTCTTACAGAGTATCATTTGTTCTTTTGGGTAGATGCCCAGTAATGGGATTGCTGGATCGAATGGTACTTCTACTTGTATCTCTTTAAGGTATCTCCATATTGCTTTCCACAGAGGTTGCACTAATTTGCAGTCCCACCAGCAGCATATGAGTGTTCCCATCTCTCCGCATCCACGCCAACATTTATTGTTTTGGGACTTTTTGATAAAGGCCATTCTCACTGGAGATAGGCGATATCTCATTGTGGTTTTGACTTGCATTTCCCTGATGATTAGAGATGTTGAGCATTTTTCATATGTTTTTTTGGCCATTATTCTGTCTTCTTTTGAAAAGTTTCTGTTCATGTCCTTTGCCCACTTTTTGATAGGGTTGTTTGATTTTTTCTTGTTGATCTCCCTGAGTTTTAAGTAGGTTCTAGTTATCAGCCCTTTATCGGATTTGTAGGATGCAAAAATTTTCTCCCATTCTGTAGGTTGTCTGCTCTTGTGACAGTTTCTTTGGCTGTGCAGAAGCTTTTTAACTTGATCAGGTCCCATTTATTTATTTTGGTTGTTGCTGTGATTGCCTTTGGGGTCTTCTTCATAAATTCTTTGCCTAGGCCAATGTCTAGAAGAGTATTTCCAACATCTTCCTCTAGAATTCTAATAGTTTCACTCCTTAGGTTTAAATCTGTTACCCAGCGTGAGTTGATTTTTGTTGGTAGCATGCTTTTTATAGTAAGGGAAAATAAACAACACAAAATGAGACTCTCTGGCTGGTTTATTCTTTGAAGGAAAGAAGTTGGTCCTCTCAATAATAGAGCTTATTTCTCAATTATGGAGGAAACATTTCCTCAGAAGTATGTCAGATTCAAAGCTTTATATAAACTTAATGAATGTGAAGCAGGTTACATCTGTTGATTTTGTTTCTATTCACTGAATTTTTGTTTGCTTATTTTGAGTATTCTAGCTAGTAGCACATCAGGTACAGACAAGAGTAGTTAATTTTTATCCATTCTTTGTTTTTGTAGGTAATTTACATTTTAAAAAATTTTGTAGGTAATGATTTAGAAAGTCACTTAAATTAGAATAACCTACTTGGATGTAATTATAGGCACAATGTTATATACAGCTCTCTGCTTCCAGGGAATTGCCCAAGGCTCCATTTATAAACGGAGCTATTTGTAGCATTTTCCCTCACTTTTTATTTTTGCAGTCTGGAAAATAATGAAGACTTAAAATGTGTTTAATAAATGATAATTCCCAGTTCCCGGAAAGTTGTGGTGAAATAAGCATTCACAGCTGATAGTATTGTGATTGCTACATCCTTATGAAAGCAATGTGGCAACTAGGAATAGCAAGATTTGTTCATTCTTTTTGATTTAGTCTGAAAATGATTCAGGAGAAATCAAATGACACTGCACCAGAGTTTTCTACTGACTTACAAATGAAATGTTCAACATTATGTGAAGGATTTAATAAATTAGGATACATGAATACACAGATGTTCCAATGAAAAATTTGTAGAACTATGAGGAAATGTTGAAAATATTTACTATACAATTAAGTAAAATAGAATATATAAGTTGAATATAAAATAATATGTACACTGTGGTTGAAAGTATATAAAACATTGATTCTTTACCTAGGGTGCACACAAGATCATCAGCAGAGCTTCCTAAAAATTCAAATGCTTAAGCCTCACCAAAAAAGAGACCTAATCAATTGATCTAGAAATGTCCCCCAGTATCGGTGATGGAATTGTTGAAAAGTTAAATTTCTTTCAGATTTTAAAAATGCTGTAATGATATTACTAATTAAAAACTATCTTAATATACTTAAGTGTTAAGTCACATAGTTATTAAAGTGCCATCTCAAATGAAATGAAAATTGCTATATTAAATCCATGTTTTTAAAAACTGCCATTGCCTTACTAAATATAATCTTTCTTCCAAATAACTCATTGGAATGGCGATCTAGAAAAAATACCATAAAAATATAATTAAGGCTAGATTATAGCTACACTGAATACTCAGTGGCAGGCCAATGGCTTCCTACATCCAAATGTCCCTTCCATATCTCTCCAACTCCCCAAGCCCTGGCACTAGTCCACACCCAAAAGAACCTCCTGGAAATGCCGTAGAAAGGTGAAGATTCTCTGCCCATACCCATCTAAACCAAAACCTGTCATCCCTAATATAAGAGGATCAAAAACTTCCAAAGGCTTCAAAGTATGAACAAATAATTCTGTTAAGTATGGCCAGAAGCCTTACTATTAGACTCTAAATGTTTACACATATGAATTATGAAATGCTGAACTATTAAATATGTGCATATTTATAAGGAAAATCAACCAACCTGCCGTTTTGAAGTTATTAATCTTGGTACTTTGTCTAAGAATAAAGCATGCCCACTTAGTACACTATATAAGGGCAGAGCCTGTGATCGGAGGCTGGACTCCTCCTCCCCAGAGCATGCCTGGGGGTGGGAGGAGTAGGGGGAGGCAGGGTCCTCCCAACACAGGAGGGCCAATAGCCCCCACTTAGCAGCACTTTGATCACAGTGGTTAATTTTAGAATTTGATGTGTATTTTTTACTTTGTGCCCACCCTCTTTTCTACCAATCTCAAAGCCAACCTTGATTTTTGCAGGATGCTTTAGCATTTCTAAAAGAGTTTACCCTTCAGTCACAATGGAAAAACAAACAAACAAGTTTGTGGACCTAGTCATGCTCAGTTCATGTGACTCTTCCCAAATTCCTGACCAAAGGGCGCAGAGTTTAATAAGTAATACTAAAGTCAGTGGGGTTAAACAGCCACTGAATTCTGAAGCCAAAATCCATAATCACTCCACACAAAAATCTCAAAATAATTATTTCAGCATCAAGGTCCTTTGAACTAGATACTTGATTATTTTTAATTTTTTACCTGCTGTTTTAAAATGATAAATTATGCCCTATACAAATGATAATTAAGAAAAAGTTACCCTAAACTACATTTGAATATGCTACCTCTTCTATGATTACTTTAAAAATACTATTTGACAAATTAGCATTTTCTAAGTAATAATTGCCACAAATTAATGACTATTACAAAGAAATTTATGTCTGCAATATTTTCTTAGCAAAACAATTGAAAGAAAATATAACAACAAAAATATTTTATTCCGGAGATATTTGTTATATTCTTTGTAATTTTCTATGACTGTTAAATTTCTCAAAGTTATAAAAAGGAAAAGAAAAAAGTTATGAACATCACAAATCATCTGGTTTTGAGGGGAGTAAGTAGGCAGAGACTATAAAATCTTTTTGTTCATAAATATTCCAATGGTTACTTTGAGAATTAGTCTTTTAAGAGATCTTGACAGTAACTGAAATATATTCCACTGTGATCATATGACAATTGTTAATTAGAAAAGGATTCTTGAAAAACAGGTTGTTTTTGTTGTTGTTGTTGTTAATAAATAAACTTACCTGGTAGATTTAAACTTCTGTTTAAAGATTATTAACTACTTGAACTACAAACTTCATGAAAAGGATGTTGCAGCTGCTGGTAAGTGAAAATCAATCAGAAATGGGAGAAACATTTCTGTTACTAAAGGTTGTTAGATAAAATAATATTTACAAAATTTTGACTTATGTAATTTTTAGTAACACCCTTGTTATACGGTTACATTTTACTCAGTATAATATTCAAACTTCGGTCTGCTGGTAAGGACCAAGCAATTTATCTCCACTTAATAGTTCTGTGATCTTAGAAAACTTAAACTCTCAGTTTTATTTAAACCCAGTTTTATCGTTTTTTAAATAGGGACAATAAGAGTACCTCATTTGAAGATTTGGTTGTGAGGTTTAAACGAGCCAATCTCCAGGAAAGGTTTAGCACCATGGTTTACACAAAGTAAAGCTTTAATTGAAAACAGTGTTTTGGGTTGAGTATTCCTAATCAAAAAATCTGCAATCCAATGTTCTCCAAAATCCAAAACGTTTTGAGCACCTATATGACACTCAAAGGAAACACTCATTGGAGCATTCCAAATTTTCAGATTAGAGATACTCAACACATAAGTACAATGCAAATATTACAAAATCTGAAAAAAATCCCAAATTTGAAACACTTCTGGTTCCAAGCATTTCAGATAAGGGATACTCAATCCATATTATGCAGCTAAACCTGGATCCATTATGTTAGTCCTATTTACGACTTCACATATTGAGCCAAGGATTCAATTTTAACTGTTAAAGTAACCATACTAGGAAGTCTTATTAAATATTAAAATTTCACGGCATGGTGACAAAACACTAAAGCATGATATTCACATGCAAAGGTTTATTATGCCAAGGCAGGACAAAAATATCATGTATCTATGAGTAATTAATTATAAATATTTTCAAAGAAAATGAACATATGCCTCTTGAAAGTGCCTTTTGGTTGGTTTGGTTTTCCCTGTAAACACTCACATGGAACTCATTCCAAAATAAGGTTTATAGAAAGGAAGCTCATACTTTGTGACTATATTTAGAAAACCACTCTGCAACAGGAAGAGATGCATGAGTTGTGATAAATGGGGCTCATAACTTTAAATGGAGGACACCTAGATTTCCTCATCAAATTTAAATTTCCTGCAATCAAGAAAAAATAAAATTCAAAAACATTTCTTAAAGTTTTATTTAATTTTATTATACTCTTAATGCAATTGCAAAAGCCATTTTACAATTCCATATATTTATCAATCATTAAATCTAAAACCATTTTGATACTACTGCTTTTAAAACTAAAACTTCTACTAGAACTAATTGGTTAGATAACTTCTACTAAATCATACAAATAAGCCTTCTCACTAAGAAAATGGGAAATATTGATATAACAGGATAATTATAGTAAAAAGTCTGGGTTTATGCTTTGGGCCAGGAGTGAAATTCACAAAAGTATTGATTTCCTGATTGTTGGTGCGATTGCTGCTACTGTAAGAGGTGACACTTCCATTGCAAAGTTGTACTGGAATAAATACAGAGCACTGCTTCCACCCTGCCCACAGTACTAATGAATTTCTACTCAGAAGGCTCTGGCTATATTTCTGCAATAATGCACATAATGGCCTAGAATTACCCATGGGAACACAAAACCCCTAAGTGTGGCACAAGCATTTATACATTAAGCCTTTTGATGATTAGAAGCACATGTGTATTTAATTAACATAGAACATACAGGTGAAGAGAGGTTGACATGAGACAGCAGTTCAGGCATGGGGTCTGGGGCAGAACTACCTGCTTAGCAGCTTATTGGGTATTTGAGTGGAGGAAAATTATTAAGTATGAAATGTCTGATTTCCTTAAGTACTAAGTTGGACAGTTGCTATCTCTGACATTTCACTTTGACACTTCTCATTTTATTTTTATTGTGAAGGCACATCCTCATTCTTTCAAACACATGGTTTGACTTGTGATTATCTTTCAAAATTTTTTTAGAGCAGTTTTTGTGAAACCATAGATAGGTCAAAAATTCACGTTATTTTCGAATATGAGTTCCGTCATGGAACCAACGCAGTGCAGACAGCTCGAAATATCAATGAAGTATTTGGGAAGGATGTGGCTAATGAATGCACAGTACATCTATGGTTTTAGAAGTTCCTTTCTGGTGATTTTGGTCTTGAAAATGAGCCACGTGGGCAACCTAAGACCAAGGTCGATAATGATGAGTTGAAAGCTGTAGTGGAAGCGAATCCATTTCAACCTAGGCATGATTTAGCAGCAAGGTTTGCTGTTACCATTCCAAGAATATTGGACCATTTGAAACAAATGGGCAAGGTAAAGAAGCTGGATAGATCGGTCCTGCATGAATTGAATGGGTGTCAAAAGAGAAATTGTCTGGAAGCTTGCCTTTCTTTGCTATCACAATGTAAAGGAGAACCGTTTCTACAGTGTATTGTTACATGTGATGAAAAATCGATTCTTTTTGACAATCGCAAGTGTTCAGCACAATGGTTGGATAAAGATGAAGTGCTGAAACACAGTCCAAAGCAGAATATTCATCAAAAAAATCCAATGGTGTCTGTTTGGTGGTCCAGTGCTGGTACTATCCACTACAGCTTCATGAAACCTGGTCAATCAATTACAGTGGATGTCTACTGCAACCAATTGGATGAAATGACGAGCATGCTTGCAATTAAAGCAGCCGAGATTGGTCAATAGAGACAGGCCAATCTTCTTACAAGACACATGTTGCACAAATAACACTGCTCAAACTACAGAGGTTGGACTTGGAAATTCTTTGTCATCCACCTGTATTTACCAGACCTGCACCAACTGACTACCACTTCTTCCAGGCTTTGGACCACTTCTTGCAAGAGAAAATACTCAATTGTCAACGAGCTGTGGAAAACGCCTTTCGAGATTTCATCTCCACTTGCTCTCCACGCTTCTTTGCCGCTGGCATAAAGAAGCTACCATTGAGATGGCAAAACTGTGTTGACAGTTTAGGCACATACTTTGATTAATTGTACTGCTTCTTGTTTGAGATATCATAAACTACACTTTTGATTCGAAATGGGACATTTCATATTTAATGACCTAAAAATTTGTTGTGCCTTGGGTCTTCATCTATAAAAATGCCATAATAACCACTTACTTATAGGGTAGTTGTGAGAATTACAATAAGTTAATATACAGTACATATAAAGGGCTTTGAATAGTGCCTCAATGTGCTTCTAATGATACATTTGTGAATACTCTGATTCTCCCCAGCAAATGTAGGAATGGCCCCCTTTGATTTTAGGGTTTGCTTCTGAACATTTATTCTCATTCAATTTAATCTAGAAAATAGTGATTCAAGACTTACAATGTTTATCTCATCTTGTTTTTTTGTGTAGTATATACCACAAGGAGAATAAAAATAAATTTCAAATGCCAACATCAAAATCCAAAATTTCTATGACAGAGAAATAAAGGTGGAAAATAAAGGTTTGAGAAGAACTTTGAGCCAAAGGTGATGCTGTCAGGGGGTCAAGAGAACTGTTTAGTTCTGACATTTAAGCCAACTCAGGTCCTCCTATCCAGCTGCTTCTCATCTCCTCTTCCCTCCCGTTTCCTTCATTACAAGGGGACTTGGCATCCACACTGCAACAGGCTTTCCGCTTTCACCACTGGTCTTTTCCAAGAAGTTACTTATCTCCTTCAACACCCCTGTTAACAAGGTTCTCTCTTTCATGTCATCATAATGACAATAATAACAGCTTGTATTTATGAAGTACCTACCATGTACCAGGCACCTGGTTAGGAAACTTACATGCTTTTTCACATTTTATGCTCATGACAACTCCATGAGATTGACTCATTGAGTCAACTGCCCACACCACAAAGCTTAGAATTGGTGGGGCCAAGATTTGAACCAAGGTCTGCAAACCCAACATGCTGATCATGATGTTGCTGCTCCCTCATGTCCTGAGTATAATCTGTCTTCAATCTGAGCTGTGGGAAGAAACTGTGGGACCAAGACCATTCCCATTTTCATTAACTTCCTGGGAGGACAAAGGGAAAAAAGTCTATGACATTGTTTCTGATTCCAAAAGCTTACAATTTTTTTAAAGATGCAGGAAGATAAGATAGCAGAGGTCAAAATCAACATATAAATAAAGGAGGAATGAATAAATTTAAAAAACCCAAAATTATTTATATGTTTAATGTTTAAAATTCCTTATTTTAAATTCAACTGCAATAGTATAAAACACCCATGTAAAGAAATGAGAAATTTCAAGGTCAACTTTTGTGTGACTCATTTTATATGTTTTACATTAATAAAAATTACCATAAACTAAAATAAGCTTTATTTTCCTTTCAGGTAAACCAGTATGTAAAGCAATGTTGTAGATTGACTTTTTTTTTTTTAGTTTCCATGGAAATATTAAGAGAACAAATCTAAATCACACCTTTAGCAAACTTTGAACTTTTAATGAAAGTAAATGATCATGGATTCAGCATGTGAGGTCTGGATGAGTGTTTGGATCACAAGACACATTGGTGCTTCCTAATGTTTGCAGAACATGAAAGAGCTCAAAAGTTATATGCCTGCTTGTCTAAAAAAGTCACAGCACTGTCAATACAAGAAAAAACTGACCTAAATTAAAAATAGAATTCTCATTATGCTACTTGCCTCCTTTTTGTGAAGAACTTCACTTTAAAGTAGACCCATACTGATTTTACGGCCATAATTACTTTCCTTGGTAAGCCTATCAAATGTGTTTAAGATGTTAAAGTTCTCTGTTAAAACTCCTTTACTAGGGTTATTTGTAGAATGGACAGAAAACACATTAATTGAACTCCATTTTTCAGTATTAAATAAGGTATGGCCACTACTTAGCTAATAATATAAGAACCATTTCAGACTAGGTAAATGTCATCTTTCTTTTTCTTTTGAGTCGCAAAGTTCAAATATAATAAGCAAAATCATAATAGGAATAGATAGGAACACTAATAAACGTACTTGTCATCACCAATGGCAAAAAAGATTTAGTTGCATGTATCACGTTGGTAAGAAGTAATATCTCTGAAAGTCTCTAAGAATAAATTCCTATAAAAGATTAGATTTTCAGTCAGTAGTTAGTTTCTTGTTATTAAAGAAACCACCTTTCACTGAGAGTACCTGTGATCTCCAAAAATTTTCAATCATATAACTACAGAATAACCCCAACCACCAAAAACTTTTTGATCACGTGCCCAAAATATAAATATTTATGTATAAAATATATACATTTATTCTCAAAATTAAATATGTATAGTGTGTGGGGGTATATATATAATTAAACATGAGCAAAAATGAAAATTTTAAAGGCTGAGCATAAAAATGCAATAAACACTATTTTTAAATGGCTAATCATAAAAGTACCATATTCATATCGCTCATTATCTCAAAGCAGAATATACACTTAGGGTGAAGTTCTTTGTCAAAGACATTTGTATGCGTTCACTTTTCTAATAGTCTTTTTGGAAATTATCAGGTTTTGGTGGTAGAATTTCAGTTACATCTGATTAAAACACCACTGGTTCTTGCTGCTAGGGCGGTTGAGGAAGAGCTGGTGTTAGGGCCAGAAGGAATAGAAGCATCAGCTCCACCACGTGATTGCATCATGAGTGGGTGCTTCAGTGTGCGGGTTGTTGGCAGGGGTCTTTTAAAGGCACTTGACCATTTTGTGAGTATCATTTTGGTTAAAGCTAGAGACACAATCTGCAAATCTAGGCACACACAAACTGCAATACCTCAAATGTGCTGAAAGTGAATAAAATAAGTAAGGTCCGCTGTCAACCCCTCCAGGTTGTGGAGTTCATCCTCCTCCCTCCAGAAGTCTGCTACCAAAGCTGATATGTGACCATCTGGCATATGGAGTGACATAGGTCATTCCGTAAGTTAAACATTTGTATTTTTAATTTATTTTGTATTTTAAATGCTTTTTCATTTCTTTTGTATTTTAAATGAGTATATTTCTTTAAATTTTTTTTAAAGATAGAAACACACTGAACCAGTTATAATAATTTCTTCCCACACCCATATGTATCATCCTACCTACTTTTGAGGAGCAAACCTCCTACTTTGAAGATAACTGGCCTAGAGAATGAAATATAAACTTCGACCTATCTTGCAAATCCTTTCACAGCCAAGCTTTATCCCCACCCCCTTTTTTGGTATTCTCACAACTTTTCAGTATTCCCACAAGTGAACCCTTCGTACCAAGCAACCTGATTGTTATGATAGAAGAAGCTGGGCAGGAGACTGGGCCTCCAATATTCTTTGGTTGGAAATGTCACCTATGCAGTAGGTCAGCATAAGACAGACAGTAAACCAGCTGTACTAACAAGCCAAGAGTCTGAGTGGACCAGCAAGTTTGGAACCTCAGCCAGGCAGAAATTAGAGCATATGGGTCCTATGAGTTCAGACACCAAAGGCAGAAGAGAAATCAAGCAGGCCGAGGAGAGCCCTAAGACGCGATGGCAAGGTTTTGGGAATGGTCAAAAGGTCAAGGAGTCAGGAATCAGGAGATCCACTTTAACTAGAACAGGAGTTGGTAAAGGGACAAGGAAACAGATGTGAGGCCCAAGCAACAAAGCAATTTGATACTACAGCAATTTTCTGTTATGGCCAGGAAGTTTCTTACATGTTTCCTACTGGACCCTTTCCCAGAACTGGCTAGTGTGACCCTGTGCAAGGCAGCAGGCAAATGGCAGTGTCTGGAGAAAAGGCAAAGCAAGAAGAGACCAGGGAAATATTTCTTACTCTGAAGAACAAGGCTCTCCATAGCCTGTACCTCTGCTGTGATGCTCTCATCCTCCTGGAATATCCTCTTCTTCTATTCATCTTTAAAATCACACTCAAATCCTCCCTCCTCCCTCGGTTCTTAACAATCTCAGCACACCATTCTCTGAATTCCTATAGTGATTATTTTATCCCCTGAGCATTTTCGCACAATTGTGTGCAGGCTTGCATTTTTGTTTGTTTCATGCGTCAGCTTCCCCAAAGAGATTCCAAACACCTGGAGAGCTATGAATTTATGTTACACTTGTTTTTTTTAGTAGTCAATGCTTCTTAAATGTTCCCGAGTCCCTTGAGTAATAGGATATCTATCACTCTTTACCCAGAAAAATGCACGGAAGGGCATGTACACAGTATTTAGTGTATAATTATACGAGATCAGGTAGTTTACCTTAGATTATTGCAATAAAATTCTACACTGAATTCAAAGTAAAAGTGAGCAAATAAAAGGCTTCTGTACCAAAATACAATAGTTATAGATTTCTTCATTTATGTGAAATACGAAGATTCTGAATAGGCAATATTAGATACTAGGCATTAAAGCTAATTATTATATATCCACGGATGGATTGCCATAACATTCGTTTATTGATATATTAAAAATTCCATAAATACCCATAACATGCCTACCATAGAACACCTGGCAGATTCTGTGGTGGTACTAGAGGAAGTGAGGGATGTAGACATGAATAACGCATCATCTCTGCCTCAGAAAACTTCAGAGAATGTAAAATATTTCAGTACCACCTAATCAAGTGCAGGAAGGCTGCCCAGCTGTTTGAGGCTGGGCATGAAGGATGAATAATAATCCACCAGGTAAAGACAGGGGAGAAGTTGCAGCTGGCAGGGGGGAAAAATTTGGATTGCAGAATCCACAGGGCGGAAGACATGAGACAACTTCCATACGGAGGTGGGGCAGGAGGGAGGTGTAAGAAAGGGACCGTGGAAGGCAGAGCTGAAATGTAGCCTGGTGCCAAAGCACACATTGTGTTAAGGAGTTTACAGCTCATCTTGGAGGCACTGATGAGCCAATTTTTAAGAAGCAAATTAGTAGATTTTCCCTGGGTTGATGGACAAAAATTAATATTTATTAATTTAAGTGATTATTTAATTGCAGAATGTTATTAAGACAATATGTGAGTCCAACCAAAGTGATACATAACATCAGGGCTGATTCTTTTGTTTCTAAAGTTAGCTATTTTGTTTTTAAAAAGTCATCCAATTTCCAAACTATCTTTGAGAATAATACAAAATATGCACGCCATTAGGCTTCAAAGAGAAATGTCAACAATGGCACCATTTAATATATTAATGATGCACAAGATAACGAATAAGGCTAATTTAATTTAGACTATTCCCTAGTTATATTTTATAAATGTATCTCAACTTTGAAAAAGTTGGCCATTAAGTGCTAGCTTTACCATCTTCTGGAAATCATGGCCCACAAGCAGAAGTCACTTTCTGAGAGGCATGGCAGGTCTAGAGGTACATTTCCAAACTATTTATGAGGATACATATTACTTATATCATTATTCAAGTTATTCATGTCCCCATGGATCATAAGGCTACCAATTCTGCCTTTTCTTACATTAAAACAATGGAAAACAAACAAACAAACCCTGAACCCTGATCTGCTTGCCTGTTGGTTAAGATCCATTCTAATGTCTTTCTAAACTATATCTGAGAAATAAATAATCCATAGTATGTTCCAAACAAAATATTACTATTCTAAAAATAATAGTGAAAGTTACTCAAATAAAAGAAAATACTGCTATTATTTAAACTTGTGCAGAACTAGTACAATTGTCCCATTTTAAAGAGATAAACATTGCTCAATATTTTTAAAAAATAAACTTCAGTGCGTATTATAAAACAGACATAAGAAATTTATCTCCATCTGAAATTATCATATTATAATTTCATGGAAATATTTTGGAGTAATAACTTTCAAATGAATACAGGAAGAATCTTATTAAAAAGAACAAAGATTAGGAAATATACTGTGGTGCAGGATCCTGCAGTGGAGAGGGGAACAGTCTCTTATGATCTAATAGGATTTTTCCATTCTAAAGTTGGTTAATCTTAGACACAAAGCAAATAAATCATTCTTGGTTTCTAAAAGGCCATGGTGATAGTCAAAGGAAATTAATTCCCTTTGCTACACATGATACATATAAACATATTATTGAAGTCAACTCAATAAAAATTCTAGATTTATTGCTACAATAGGATGTCAATTTTTCTTAAAATAAGGGATTTTTCCATCCTTTTCCAAATAATTTCAAACGCAAAAGTGACTTTCCAGTGTTGGGAAATACACAGTGCATGTGAGAATGGCAGAGGTCTGATGCTGGCATACTGCACAGCTGGGAAACCCAATGTGGTAAAGAGGCCAGCACATGAAAACCCAAAACAGCATGCTTTCTTCTGAAAAACCCAGGTGTTTTAAAAGATACCACATCATCACGTTAAATGTGAGCAGGACAGAGCCTGATTACTGGTGAAAATGTGATTAAAACTCTTATCAAATACAGCCTCTACATTGGAATCAAAATATTATCATTATTTTAAAAATATTTACTTAAAATCTATTAATAATTGCACAGGTAAGGCACAATTGTCCTCTAGGTGCTAAAAATCAAAGACAGGCACTTAGATAAATGCACAGATATTGAAACAGAGAGTTAAGACTTGCAGAGCAAATATATGAATGGAAACTGAGGCATTATTATTTCTCGAATAAAAGGTTAAGTGCACTGTAGCAAGAAAGAAACATATGCAACTGGTTGAGGACAGAACAGCTATGGAAACTTGTCTTTCCAACTGAATAAACTATGTGGAAATAGTCTGGTCTTTGGTCAATCAGAGGCTTTGGATGAAAAAGCCAGGATTTCAAAATCTGTTAGAAAGTTCAGGAAGCAGGTATAAATTGTAAGCTTCCAGAGGCAGGTGGTGACAAAAAAGACAGTTATGGCAAGCAACTGAATAATGGAGAATGGTTCAAAGTTGATTTCTTAAAGGTATAAATAATTTGGATAATTGGCATATTGAGGGAAAGGGATCGATACAGATTGAATGACTCAAACCAGGGTTCTTCCTTGGCTCTTCCCTCTCCCTTACACACAACATGCGATCCATGCAATCAAAGCAGCAAATCCTGTTAGCTTTATAGGGTGAAGCTGAAACCTCTTCTCCGCACTACTAATCCCCTAGGTCAAACCACCACCATCTTCTACCTGGACTTCTGTAAAGGCTCTTACTTAACTGTTCTCTCTGCTTCCACTCTCCCCAGCATCCACTATTCACCACAGTCTATCCTCCTCCCGGCAGCCAGAATTTTATAATGACTTATCGCTCTTAGAATAAAACCCAAACTGGTTATCACAAGTTACCAGACCTTACATTACCTGGACCCCGCTTCTCTAAATTCATTTCCTGTAGGTGAATACATTCCTTCCGAAGTATGAGATGTGTTCACCAACACTGCAGATGTTGGGGAAAAATAGGAGAGAATGGTAGGAAAAGAGAGACAGGGAGAGAGAAATGTTATAGTGGCCAAAATGTGCCAAAAGTACCATGTGGAGGTGTGGTTCGAAGAAAGAGTTCGAGTCTGAATCCTGGGGTGTGAACAGTGTCCCACTGGCACAAATGATTGCCACATACACCCTTACCACCACGCCAGGGGCTCATACCTAGCAACTTCGCATTCTTTCCTAACATGTATATGTATCACAGAGTGTACTTTCAAAAAAAAAAAACATGATATAAAATAGATTGTGAGGCTTCCAAAATAGACCACAGAATCCTATTTAATACATGATATTGCTGGGATAATGCATTTTTTTTTAATTTAAAAAGATGATTGTGTAAACAACCTATTTCCATGACTCCCAGCTGGAAATCTGGGATTAATTTTATTTATTTGTTTTGTAGAGATGGAGTCTCACTATGTTGCCCAGACTGGACTTGAACTCCAGTGCTCCCATTTCAGCCTCTTGAATAGCTGGGACTACAGGTGCATACCGCCCTGCCCAGTTTATAGTACGTATTTTTAGTAAGGAAGAAACTGACATTCATTGAACACCAATTAGTAATATACACCAAAGTGTTGAGCTCTATGTTTTATCTTATTGAATAATCTATTTATATATATAGATATAGATATAGATATAGATAGATAGATAGAGATAGAGATAGAGATATATGTATATGTCATGGCTGTACTATGGATTAAATTCTTTTGGGAGCAAAGGAGCCTAAATGCTAATTTAAAAAAAATTATTTGCACCTGAATATGACTGAACCAGTAGCATGTGCAGCAATTATAAACCAGAAGTTGATAATTACGTAAGTAGTCTGAGCAAAAGTCAAATGGATTCACACTCAATCCTAAGGGGAGGGCTCTTGGGTGCAAAGGCCTGGGGGCATCGGAGGTGACTTGGGACTGGGGATATCATACTACACAAGAGGGCAGCTGAATTTCCTAACTTTGGTCCAAATGAATGCTTGACTGTATTCACTTCTCACTTCCATTGGCTCGAAGCTGGCCTCAGACACCTCCCTAACCAAGTAAGTTCAAGACCAAGATGAATCCAACTGCCTTGAAATGCTCCCCATTTACGAATAGTTACAAATTAACCTGCTAAAGAAATTAGAGCTGTGTCTTTGACCCATTTTAACTACTATGAAATCAATTGACAACTAGTTTGTTACTTGGGCCTGGTAGCCAGAGAGAAGCCTGACTGGAACCATTAGAGTCTATGATTTGGGGAAAGTCTAATGCTCTAGTCACAAAGTGACTGGAATTCACAAACTTGAGATTATTACATCTCCTGAGGAAAAAGGTAGTAAGGTCTTTAAGACTAGGGAGGACTTATTGAGGGAGAAATTAACCCCAGTATAAAAAATAATATTAGGGGGGAAAAATCCTGAAAGCAAATATGTCAAAATATTAACACTGATTTATTCTGGTGGTGGTAATGCGGAAGATTGTTATTTTATTCTTTGTATTTTTCAGGGGAATGTTTTAATTTCTTTTAAAAGAAAAATACTGTTGGGTGGAAAACTATGCCTTTACCTCTTTGGTTCCAACTATTCTTTTCTTTTTAAGATAAATTGCAAACTGAAATGCCTTTAAAGCCCAGGTAGCTAATGTAAGGGAGCGAGGAGCTGTGTCAAACCAGCAAGCACATTTCTATGTCAAGAGACAGCTGCTCCTCAGCACAGAATATAGCTGCTGCAAAGAAATGCAGTGTTGCCAGATCTTAAAAATTTTTGACACTGGAAATCTGGTTGAAATTTTCTGATTTTTAAATGGTGGCAAATGAAACAAAAAAGCACTGTGAGGCGCCAAACAAAATGTAAGTAATTTTCAAGGGTGCTTTTGCCCATAAAGTACAAGGTACATTATTTTTTTACTTGTTTTGCTATACAAACCCATATACACATAAACACTCCAGTTAGGCACCACATGCGCTCGCCTTCAAACTGGCCCTGACTGATCAACACTAAGGTGCTCACACAGTAGTAACATTCTTTGGGGGTAGGGGGATGGGGGTGGGTAAATTCACAACTAATGGATGCGGTAAGCGTTGTACAGTGGGAAAGGGCACATCTCAAATCATGGCTGGTATGTGGCAAAGTCATAACATGTAACCAAAATGTTTCTACCTCCATAATATCCTGAAATAAAAAAAACTTAAAAAAAAATTCCAGAAACACAGATCTAGATGATAATCATAATTATAGTCCACATGTAGAAGTCCGGGCATCTAAACAACACCTTTAAGAGAACTATTAACTCCCTATCTAAATGAAGAATGGGTAAAAATTCTAAAATATTACTTTTTGCTAGTAAAATTTGTTCCATTCTATTAAGTCTCTATTGCATGTTAACATATTTAAAAAGATAGTGGAGTGACATCTAAAACAGAGTATGATTAGCATAACTTTACTAAAACAGTAAATACAATAAGTATGTGCTTTTGTCTTATATTGCATATCCAACATGAAATTTTTGGTGAGAAAAAAATACAAAGACTAGGTGAATCAAAGAAAGGAAATCAGAGGGATCGGTTGGGACAAATCTATAGCAAGACAGCAGAGAATTCTCTCTCCTAAAGAACTGGAGGCCTGGGGTGTCTCATCCCAGCTGGACAGGAGACAAGGCAGCTAAGGCCCACCAGGCGGTGGAGGAATGTTAACTCTAAAACCCTATCAGGCTCAGGTGGAAGATGTTCGCGTTGTTATCTGAGTGTTGAGCTGAGGTAGAACAGATTGGGGTTGGGGAGTGGGAATAGTGGGGAGCGAGAGTCTGGAAGGCGTAGTAGGTTGGCAAGCAAGGCCTAGAGAAAACCAAAAAGTACATTTCAGCAAAGGTGAAAAACAAAAGTGTCTGGAGAATAAAGGTTAGCGGTAGGATATAAAGAAGGTGGGATGGGGCAGAGAGAGGAAAGCCCAAATTCATTTATTAGACAGGTGCTGAAGTCAACGCCAGCAAAGGACGGTGGCCTGAAGTCAGACCCCAGGAAACAAGCAGGGACACAGGCTCTGGTTCAGGAAGAGGGAGACCAACTTCAGGTTTCCAGATTTGGCCAAGTTTTCCAACTTTGTTGATTTTGGCCAGGTATGGGATGTTTACCTGTTAAGGGCCAGATGGGATAAAGAACATAACCCTAGAGAGGTATGTAGAGTGATCTGTTCCCTAAGCAGACTGGAGGTCTGAAATACTGTCCCTCAGGTCTGACACTGACCTGAGGCCCAGGAATATGTTTTCATTATAGGGTTACAGGTGGGCAAAGCTGTGATTCATCGGCCAGTGAGTTTGCTATCTGATGTATTTCTACTGAAACTAATCATCCAGGAAGTTTAACTGTTTCATTTATTTTGCCAACAGTGTAGGATTATGAAACCATTTAAAGAAATAATGTTTTTTAAAGTCTTGCAGAAGCTAAGTCATTTTTTTTCTGTGTCATGCGTGGCCCTTGGACTTAATGTTTACATAAGACACACAGCCGCAGTCTGTTTTAATCTTTAACCATAACCGATTTCCAAGAATCAGCCACACTATTTTCAGTTCCTCCTGTTCAGTTACTTTCAACCAGTTCATAGCACTTAAACTTATGCAAGCATGCTTGAAAATCAACCATGTGGAAAAACTAACCTATATTAAGCTGTGAAACTTTTTATTCAGAAAGAAAGTATGACAGTATAACAAATCCCAATAACCAAACCTGCTATGAAAGTGAGGATAGAGCAATGACTCAAGACCGAATAAGGGAATTAAGCCTGAAACTTGTCTGCTTATCAAGCCTTAAAAACTAATTTCTATGATCAAATTTAAAATGTAGGAGTGTAGGAGCTACACTAAAATATGTTAACTATGTAGGGCAATGGTATGATCACTGAAGACAAAAAAAAAATTAGGTGATTGAATTGCCAGCATCCTCTACTTTTTGGCCTAAGTGTAGTAATTAAGATCATTGGAGACTCACATTCTGGTTCTGAATAGAAAGCGTTATCCATTATTTTCTCTTTGTGTGCAAAAGATCTTGAGTACTAAATAGTCAAACATGATAGAAAGAAATGAACTTGAAATTCACATTACACTTTATAGTATCTTCAGGGATTAATACATATAAATGTACCTAGGTGAGAATGAAACTTGAAACACTTTCAAAAGTAACATTACACAGGCTTACCCAAAGGAAGAGTATTTCTTAGGGGACACATCAAGCAATTCTGTTCACTAGAAAATCTCTATCTTACTTTTCAGATCCTGCTGGGCCTGGAGGGAACTAGATAAAGGCAAAGGCAATCAAACCTGGAAAAGTGAGGTTAAAGTCAGCAGGGTCTAGGTAGACAGGGTATGGTACCCTCTAACCTTATCTACCTGCTACTATTACAGGGGTTGGTAAGTTATGGGGAGTCACTGAATCTGCGATGCCCTCTTCTATGCTCTGAGGCTACGTAAGCATTTTGTTCCCACCTACACTTACTCTAAAGGAACAGCAAAAGGGAAACATTTTCTTTCCTTCTTACTTTAAACAAACACAAGCCAAAGAAGGCCACATAGGAAAAACAATAGCCCTCATAAAAGGAATATCTGGGCGTACAGATGTAAACACTTACTTTCAAGTTGATTTAGTCAACATCAAAATACTAAAATGCAAAATGTCCAGCAACTTTTGGAGGACACAAAAAAAGTGAAAACCTTATTATGAATGATATTAATATTTATTGAGTGCTGATGTTTTGTTAAGCACTGTGCTAAAGCTTGTGTACACTTTATGGACTCCTCATATAATTAATTTAATTCTATAATATATGTGCATTATATACATATATACCTACATCTACACTTTACTATTCAAATACTTAACACTATATTTTTCAAATTTTTACATTTTTTTAAATTTGTATTTATTTATTTATTTTTGAGACAGAGTCTCACTCTCTTGCTCTGGGTAGAGTACAGTGGCATCATCATAGCTCACTGCAACCTCAAACTCCTGGGCTCAAGCAATCCTCCTGCTTCAGTTTCCCAAGTAGCTAGGACTACAGGCACATGCTACCATGCCCGGAGCTAATTTTTTCTATTCTTGGTAGAGATGGGGTCTCACTCTTGCTCAGGCTGGTTTTTCCAAATTTATAGCTGGTGAAATAAGCACAAAATTAACAAATGGCTGGTAAGGGTATAAAATCCAGAGTGCCTGAATTCCATATCAATATTGACGATGTATCATTATCCTGCCTTTCCTTCAAGAGGTTAATTTTTATTTGGGCTAAATTAATTTAAAAAATTAAAATTTCATTTATATATTATAAATGTTTATATTTATATATAAGTATATATTCAATACATTAAATGTTGTGCTAGCTCAATGAACTCAATTCTACTTCTCTAAGGTAAGACATTTTTCTCTTTAAAACATGTATACAAACCACAAACAGTAAGGAATCTTGGTAAGAAGTGGTTATTTCAGAGCAAATACATATGAAAGAAATCACTCCTTAAAGAAAATTTCACAGTCTGTCCATACTTTAGGTCGGTGCTTTGTGGGACTTCACAGTGCACACTCCGTGCTGGTCAGCTCGCCACCAAGATCCTGCCATCGGGAGCACCTCGTCTAGCCATGGTGGGCTCCTCTGTGCCCATTAATGCTGCTCTGTGCAGGTGCAGTAACAAGGAGTTCATGACAAGGCAACTCTTTTAATACCTTTTTTCCATGAGAAATCACAGTGCTTACTTTTTCACTTACATCAAATATTTATTTTCCTATGTTAGTTTCACTTCTAATACATGTATATTTAAACTGTGAATAAAACACAGCGGTCAGGGACCATACCCATTGAATGGGTGTCCACTTGTCTGACCCATTACCTACAACAAGTTACCTACTCAATTCTTAAGAAAGAATCCCAATGCTTATATAATGCATAGCAAATAATTCACTGTAATATCAGATTTATTTATTTTTAAATTTGATCATTTCAGGCTAAACTTACAAGACCAATAAACATAAAGAGATATTATAAATTTCTTTCCTTAGATTTTGAAATTTCTGAGAAAGCAACTTCAGATCTATTGCATTTAAATTAATTTATCACGGTTAAAAATATAACAGTTACATGGTCCAACAATTTACATTTTCAACTGCAGTAAAATCCAGTTAGTTTGATCATTTTGATAGTCAACCACCTGTGAGATGGGAGTTCAAGGACTTATATGCACCCCCATTGGCACTGCTAAGCCTAGAAAGAACAGAGCACATCTCATTCTAACAAATGACACAAACTTATAGACAAAACAACTTTCAGTTCAACTGTTCATACAAAATTAACACGTGTAATTTTCAATTAAAGCAAAATTGTGGAGACTATATGTTTTTGATAGGCTACTCCTGACTACTTGCTTACAAATGTCATGTAAGGTCTTGGCTATATTCTCCCTGTTACAGTACATATCCCAAACTGAAAACATCAGCAAATTAAAAGTTATTTCAACTCTTCAGTAGCCAAAATAATGACATTCTCATCGGCAAGTTTTCTATCTTGAAATTTGCTGAAAGAGGGAATATTCCATGTATTTACTAAACTGAGAAAAAGAGAAAAGAAATATTAAGTTTTAAAGATATGCTATGCCAAGAGCTACCTACCTCCAGACCCCATTTTCTAAGACTCCCCATCACATTCCCTAAGCTCCAGTTACAATGTCCATTCTGTTGCTCAAGCATGACAAGCTTTTTCTAGCCTGCAGGCCTTCACACTTGCTGTTTTCACAGCCTATACTGACTGTTCTTATTTCAGATCTTTGCATTTCCTCTCAGTTCACATGTCCCTCCATGGTGATGCCTTCTCTGACCCCACATCCCTCCAATTACTGTTCGATTTTCACTGCTACGCTTACTACTATCTAAAGTGTGTTTGTTTACCCCTTCATGTCTGTCTCAAATGCTAAGGCATATATTCCCAGACACCAGAGACCTTGCCCCTTTTTCTTTGCCACTGTGAAACGAACATGGCTGCCTGTCCCATATTAGAAACTTAATAAATACTGATTAATTTAATGAATGACTAAAATTGATTTGACAAGAGCATTTTGACTTAGGGACCAGACTTAGAAAATAAGACATTATTCCTTAATGTCGACATTCCTTATTGAATCAGAATTTACCAGGTTCCACATTCATTCCTAGAAATAGACACACAATGCCCTATACACTGCTATTTGTTTTGCACATGCTTGGGTGAATCTGTGCCAGCCAACCTTAGGGAACCCGCCAGAATCTGGGAAGACACTTTGCAGAGGCAGTCACTGCTGTGCTCTTAACAAGGTCTTGAAATATCAGCTGAATAAAGAGTTATCTTAGGAGCAGAACAGTCAAACTTTTACCAAGCTGCTCAGTTTTTCTAGCTAGCAGACAAATTCAGCCTCCACCCCTGCACCTACGGCCCCTCCACCAGCCATCCCCACAACTCACTAAGCAAAGGCAAGCTATTAATATTTCACCTACTCATTTTATATGCTGCTCTGGTTTTGGGTGCAATTAAAATTACATCAAATTGTACAGGTAGTCCTAATGTTTCATAAAGTGATCAGTAAGAGCCAGCAGATGAGAAAGCAGGGTATGGGTATAAAAATAATAATGAAATTGAATACAGATCTGGAAGTTTGAAGGAGGTTTGAGAATGATGAAAACCTGTGCCAAAGCTTCAGCTTTAGAACTTGCTGGTCTACCTTGGGAACAGCATGTGCCACAGGGAGGGGCACAATGATTTTACTGCCAGGGTTTTTTGATGCTGTGCTCAATTTCGTTTTCATTGTCTGCATTTGGGGGCTTATTTTGAGTCACTTACTTTATTAATGTTAATATGTGAGAACATCTATTAATATTTTGAGTCTTTATTAGAGTTTAGTTACAAGCTATGATTTAGTTTTAGATGATTTTTTAAAACACATTGAATGTCTAAGTGGGATTTAATTTTGTACCAAATCCTTCTCTTTATGTCTCCCATGCAAGTTTTTAAACCAACATTAATTTAAAATATACATTTACACCTAAAATATTGGAAATACATTGAACAGTGTGAACAACATAATAGCAGCCTTCAAAATGAACAACTTTTTGCTATTGTAGGACTTGGGAAAAATAAATATGGAATTAGCTAATCTTTCTTAATTTAATGTTTATTATTAATTCTTATGAGTAATCCTTATGAGTAAATAATGGAATCTGAATCTTTTTATAATGTCGAAGGTTTAACCAACAAAGATGGTTTTCTTTTGTTCTGAAAGTCTCATAAGTACTTTAATATATACTAAAAAGAAAGTGCAGAGGAATGAGATATAACAGATTTAACAAAAATGTTCTTGAAATATAGAGTACAGTTAAAGGAAATGCAATAAGGTTATTTTCAGTTGCTGGCAGAAAGGTATTAAATAAATGTGTGCTTTTAAAAATTATTATTAAATAAGTTATAAAACGGTTGTGTAATCAGCCCATAAATTATACACAAATGGATTCTGGTAAAGTGGATTTTATGAGCTGATTACACAAGAGTCTTAAAACTTGTTGAATAGTTTGACTTTATATAGCTAAACAGATTTGTGGTAGCCAGCTTTCATGATGGCCCCAGCAATCCCACCTTCTGGTACACTCTTGTACGGTCCTCTCCTTCAGTGGACTAGGGTTGTTCTGTGCTACCAGTAGAACATGGGAGAAGAGATGGTATGTGACTTACAAGACTAGGGTGTCAAACAAAATGTGGCTTTTACCTTGGTCATGCTCATTCTCTCTCTTGTAGCATTCACTTTGGGAAAAGCTTGATACTATGTTGAACAGTCTTATAAAAAAGGCCACAGGGCAAGAAGCTGAGTCCTTCTGACAGTAGGGCCAGTGAGGAGCTGGAGCCTTTGGCCAATGGTCATATGAATAAGCCATTTTGGAAACATTTTTCTAGCCCTACTCGAGCATTCTGGTAACTGCAGCCCTCACTGATAGAGTGATTGCAACCTCATGAGACTGTGTAGGCCAAAACCACCCAGCTAAGATAGATTCCTGACTCTCAGAAATTTCATGAAATAATAAATATTTGTTGTTTAAGCTGCTAAGGTTTGGTATAATTTGTTATGCAGCAATAGATAATTAATACGCACACTCTCTTGCAAGCCACCTGCCCCTGTTACCTCATCTTGGGCAGAGCGAAAGTCAATTAGGTAAGGTTTGATTGAAGATTATGGTTAGAAATAAGCTGCATCTTGGACATTTCTCAAGGACATCATTTGGAATTAGTATATCACTTTTTACAAACTGAGTTTGAATTTTCCATTACAGTATTAATGAATACAGTTAATAAACAAAAAAACATATATATGTACACAATTCTAGAAAATGAAAACTTATCTTTTGTGAGAGAAAGCAGATCACTGGTTGACTGGAGATGAGGGTGTGGGGCATGAAGATTACAAAGGGGCGAGAGAAGACTTCTGGGGGTGATGGGTATGTTCATTACCTTGATAATGCTAATGATTTCTACAGGTATATAGATATGTCAAAATTTATCAAATCGTATACTTTGAGTGCATCCACTTTGTTTTTCTATTATACTTCAATAAAGCTGTTTTAAAAATTATAACTGATTACTACATCCATATTTACCTAATTTTCAAACTGATATGATTTTCAAATTGCCAGGTTTGGATGATGCTAGACTTCATTACTTTGGGATCTGGGAAATTAAAACAAACACACTTTTATAAAATATTATTCTTTCTTTATATCACTGAAACTACTTTGAAAGCTACTTCAAAACTGTATTGGAAAATTTGAATCAAAGACTACTAGAACAGTCAAACTGGAAATCTTCTCAAAATAAAAAAAGTTTATTACATGAAACATGCTAAGAAATATGACGGAAAGGTGATTTCACGTTCACATGGAGTCTTGTAATATTGAGAGACATGAGTACTTCAAAACAAAAGAAGTGGACAAATCTATGACTAATGACTTTTTAAGTCTGCAAAAGATTCCATGACACTCCCCCTCAAAACTAGAAACTAGAGTTCTAGTTAACTTTTTCAGGAGAATTCACCTTTAAGCCTTTAAATACCAATAGATAGAATTTTCTAAGTTCATTTTCTACTCTGAACTCATAACTTTTCAATATAGATTAAAGAAAAATTACCTTGAGGAGGTTCCATATGTAATTTGCCCGTGTTAGAATCAAAGTTTCCATATTAATTACATTAATTAAATATTACAAATCTATTACTGCTTGCCCAAAGTAAATATTACATATATACATAGATAAGCAAGTAAGTTTATATTTGCTTCCCTTCATTGTCAATAACATTTAACCTATTTTAATATTACCTAAAACAGAAATCATTCTAAAAGTGAAAAGAAATGTACTTTTATACTATATCCACATGAAGTTTTATTTATATAACTAATTTTAGTAACATATTTAGTAAACTATTTTAAATATAATATTTTAGAGAATATTTTATTATTTTATCACAGCACAATCATCCTCTATTGTCAGTAAACTGGTGAATTTTCTCCTTTGTTGCTTCTTCTATTGCTCTCCAAATATATTTTCCACGTTTTTTCTTGTAAATTGAATGTCGCTATTATTATATTTTTCATTATATCATTTATACTTTTATAATTACGATTTTACCATAATTTGTCTTCCTGCACATACTAATTTTTTTAATCAATGATATTTAGAATATTGCTGTCACTTATCAGTTATCTATAGGAAGGTGCTATCACATAAAATGCTATTTTAAGATATTACCTTTCAGTTTACGTTACACGACAGGGTATGGCTGTCCCATATACACATCTATTGCTAACTACTCTTGAGATGCTAAGAAAATCAATGCAAACAAAAAATAAAAAAAGCGAGAAATCTAATCAAAAAGAAATCTAGGCTGGGAGCGGTGGATCATGCCTGCAATCCCAGCACTCTGGAAGGCCAAGGAGGGAGGATCACTTGAGCCCAGTATTTGAGACCAGCCTGAACAACAGAGTGAGACTCTATCTCTACAAAACACAGAAAAATTAGCAAGGCATGGTGGTGGGCATCTGTAGTCCCAGCTACATGGGAGGCTGAGGCAGGAGGATTGCTTGAGCCCCGGAGTTTGAGGTTTCAGCAAGTGATGATGACACCACCGCACTCCAGCCCAGATGAGAGAGTAAGACTCTGTCTCAAAAAAACAAACAAATGAAAAAAAAAAAAAAATTAAAAAAAATCATATAAATCTTGGCTTAATGATAGCTTAATGATAAAACCTAAATTGATTTCTTATTTAAAATTATGAAATATTGAAAATGTTATGAAAAGGACAAAATAATATAAAATATAACCAGCTACTCATCACCCAGATTTAACCAATGAAAAATTTCCAAATTTTCTTCAAGTTTTTGCTGTTTAAAGAAACAAAATGTTACAGATACAGATAAGCCCTGTTCTCCCATTCCATTCTTGTCCCTTTCTCCTAGAGGTAAAAAGTGAGTTTCCTTACATTTTAATTTCATATGCTTATATCCAGTATTACACATTTTACTTTGAGCAAAGTATATTAATTGGTAATTCCAAGAAAGGCCAATTAAAAAAAGATTTTCAACTTCACTCTTTATCAGAGAATGCAAATTAAAATAACAGAGAGATACCTATTACCCAACAGACTGAAGAAAGAATTACAAGCCTAAAAATACAAAGTGTTGGTGAAGATGAAGATGAATGGCAATTTATATGCCACTGGCAGAAGTGTAAGTCAGTTCAATGTCTTTAGAGAACAATTTAACAATTTCATGGTAAAACTGAAGAAATCCCTATGCTGTGGCCCAGAAGTTACTCCTCTAGGAATTTATTTGTGAAAATGTGTCATATTTATACGTGAAGAGGCATGTAAAGGGGTCATGTCAATACATGGAATAGTTAACACTTATATAGTGCTTCTTACATGACAGGTACTGTTGAAGTCCTTCACGTTTTTACTTTTAATAGAGTAAAAACATAACATGCCTACCTCATAGGAAACACATCTCATTTTACAGGTGGATAAACTGAGGCACATGGCACATGTATGCAGTCTTGCAAATAAGAGAATAAATCTGGTTAATGTGCAAGAAAGGAACACAGTCTCCAACGTCCATCTCTTTCTCCATAGAATTCCTATCAAATATGTTGGCGCACACTCATGATAGGGCTTATCATTTTGGCTTAGGACAATTATCTCCACATGAAACAAGAATAAATAGTATTACAACTTAACTTTATATACATTAGATAAGGTTTTCTCAAGTACATGGAAGGGTATGAATACCAAATTGTGCACAAAAAAATGTTCACAGAAAACTATATAAGCATTTAGAAATCTGGCTATTTTTACCTGACCAAGAAAAGGTCAACAAACAATGAATAAATAAAATTGCATAGTTTTTATACTGCACTGTCTTAGATGATAGGTCTACCAAGAAAGTTCCCTCCTATTGAAATAGAATATTGGCAAAAATGTATAGTTCTCTGTTTAAGTGCTTTGTTTTCTAGTACTGAAAACAATGTTCTGTGCAAGGTAACACCATTGAGCTCTTCCTCATTCCCCACATAAGTCTTCTCACCACAATGCTGATACGGGTTCATCTAGACCAGCAGCCTCCACAGAGTGGGACTACTTTTTATGGAAAATCAGTTAATATTAAAAAAAAAATTCTCTGTTCAGAAAAGACAACTCTAATAAAGACAAATCTTTGACAGATCAAGAGGTTAAATTGAGACTGACACACATGGCTGAAATGTTAGTTTTCATGGAAACATAATGGACAAATAGGTGAGGGTATATTAATGTTAATTACTCTTAATCTTAGCTGTTGAAAAAGTGCTTTAGTTTGGGTGTGGCAACTCCTTTAGGAAAACTTGTTGGCACTCCAGTGTACACCTTGCTATGATTTCTTTCCAACATTGGACACACCTTGTTCGAAAGACAAATGACTCACAGGAGGCCACAATCCAAGATGCGATAGTCAGCATTTAACGTACTAATGATATCCCAAATGTAGCCACAGCTTCTACCACGAGAAAAATAGCAGACAGAGGATTAAACCCTATGACTCTTATATTTCACTAGAGTGAGTTTTGCAGGAATAGTAAAAATACAATGAAAAGAGTGCCAGATAAGGTAATGAAGAGAAAGGCCACAGAGTGGTTGTGAAAAGCGTGCCAACATCAATAGATGTTACTCAATATTTGTACCACTTAACCAAAATAAGCCAAGCATGGAAGGTGAAAATGGCTAGATAAGAAAGGAGAAAACAAAGGCAACTAATATAAAAGTTGACTGAGCAAATCTGTGCTACAATGATAAAAACACCAAGTGATACGTGATATCCAACACCAAATATCTTATTCATTTGCACAGAACAAAGGCCAAATTAGAGTCACTTTTTCCTCCAAAGTCCATAAGCATATTTATGGATGCGGTAATGTTTCATTCCAATTTTTGCCAAGAGTGTATTATTTTGTTTTTAAACACTTTTGCCAGCCATAACACATTGCTATAATATTTTATATTTGATTTAGTTACCCATTTTTTCAATACATTTCATGAATACCTATGATTTTATGTCTTAATGATGCAAATGTAGGAAGAACTTCTTTTTTGCTCTTTAAGAGCTCACAGTACAATAATGAGGCAGAAATCTACACAAATATTTCTCTTTAACAATGAAATTATGCTATCACAGAGTTATATGTGGGTCGGTTTTCATTGGAAGTTCACTCTCCCTTTCAGAGAGAATAAAATAATTATAATGCTATCCAGTTCCACTAGTCAACATAAACGTGACACAACAGATCTCACGCACATTGTAGCTTAATAATGTAATGACGCTTTCATGCATATATGATATTAACAGAACTCCAGGGAGAGGACAATACTCAAAATGGTGAAATTTTGGGCACAAAATCAGGAGTTAAAGAATACTTTTTAGCTTTATTTGCTTTTATAACCTACCACAAGCCAGATTATGTAGGGAAATGCCTACTTTAACTCTGTATCTAAGGTCAACTCTGTTGTTCTTTTTCCACATTACAAAAAAATTAGTTACATTGTCCGGAATGCTGAATTTTTAAAAAAAATTTTGGTATGAAAATCCTATAGAGACTTATACAACTAAAGGAAGTAGCATTGGCTATTGAATGTTGTTAAAGACATTATATAATCTATAAAAGCATGATAGAGGAAGGATGGGATAAAGTGGAATTGAATTCCATGTTAGGTTTTGGTTTTTAAGTTTACACTTTCAGTATCAAATTAGTTATTTTTTAAAATCTCACCTAAATTCTATTTCCCCATCTAATGCTTCTTGGCCCTACATTAAAGACACGCAAAACCTAAACCTTAATTAATTCATTCAGTAAATACACATTCGGTGCTTATCATTGGTGGTCAATGAGTGCACAGCAGGATGAAAACAGCCGTGGTTCCTGCCCTTGTGGAGTGTATCATGTCATGAGGGAAACAGGAATGAATTAATGACAACATGCTGAGTACTGTAGAGGACAGAGAAATGGACTGAGAGAATATTGTGTGCTGGGGAGAAGGAAAGACTAAACAGAGTGATGAAGAAAGCCTCCCTAAAACGGTGACATTTAATCTGATCCTTGAAGTGAGAGAAGGAATCTACAAGAGGAAGAACCAAGGATCAGGAAAAAGAGCACTCCAGGCAGAGGCATCACTCTCACAAAGGTTCCAAGGCAGGGGACCTTCAGGGAACCCAGGCGAGGCCAGAGTGGCTCAGTGAGCAAGGGTGGGCAAGGGTAGAGTGTTTTAGTAAGGGGTGGCAGATTGCTGAGGAGACTGGAGCTGGCTATTCACAATCTTACCAGCCATATTGCAGTATGGAATTGAATTTGGAGGGCAGTGGGAAGCTATTATAGGGTTTCAACAGAGGACATGCATAGCATTTTTAAAAGATGACACTGGCTCCTAAATAGAGAACAAACTGATAGGGAGAAGAGGTGAAGCAAGCAGATCAATTAGAAGTCTATTGGTAGGTTTGGCAAAACGTAGTAAATGGATTTGGATAAAAGTAGATGAAGTCATGGCATAACCTTGAGGTAGAATGAACAGAACTTGCTGGTAGAGTTGATCAAGTCTTGATGGTAGACTGGATATAGACAGAGGAAGGAAAGAATAATGCTTGAAAAACTCCGTGAATGATGGTCCCAACTATTGAGATGTGAGAAACTTGGGGGAATGGGTTTCGAGGGGATATTAAACATTTTGTTTGAATGTGTTAAGTCTGAGATACAGGTGAGACATCCAAGAGAAGTTATCAAGTGGCAACAAAGTATGTAAGACCAGAGCTTCAAAGAGTGGCTTATAGCTAAGATATAAATTTGTGAGTCATGAAGCATACAAAAATAGTTAAAACTTGAAGCTATGGCTAATGATGAGATCACTTATGGAGAGAGTATGGAGTAATGTTTCTATAATTTTAGCATGCAGAAAAATTTCCTGGGGAGATTCTGATTCAGGAAGTTTGGGGTAGAGACTTTGTGCATTTTTATCAAACTCTCCAGGCAAGTCTCATCCCAGTACCATTTTGCTAAATACTTCCACAGAGACAGAAAGTAAGTGAGACCCGTAGTGAGCTGACAAGCTCTAGCAGTTGGTAGCTGGCCAAAAGGGGAAGAGTTTGAGAAGCTGAAGCCAGAGACCAACCAAGAGAGAGTGATCTATGCAACTTGAACCATCTTCAAAGGGAAAATAAAGGTACCTCTGACTATTAGGTACTAATGGTAAAAATCGGATCAGAGTTCCTTTGAACAAGTTCCTATAAAACAGTGCCAAGAACAGACCTTCAGAACAATAGTTTGGTGCAAGTGCTCAATGATGTTCAACGAATTTGTGCATTATCACTAGACGAAAAAATATGCAGAATACCAGCAACAGGATTGTTGGTGCCTTCTAAGTCCAACTACTTGTATTGTTATACTAAAATCAGGAGCAAGCATGATGATATTAGTACTGGCTATGTTCGAGTTCATAGAGAGTACATTTTGACCAACCCACTTCAATATTACTGAGGATGGGGAAGAGCAACACCACCACTTTTTCTCCCTTTTTCCTTCATGTTATATGCAGCAGCTTCAAGACCTGAGTATTAAGCAGCTCCTTAACACCATAGGCTAAGAAAAGAAGGGAAAAATTAGGAGACAGATTCATTTCTATCTTTTTCTCTAAACTTATTAATATATTCTGTTACTGCCCTTTCCCAACACTTCTTATCTCCATTTTTGCTAACTGTTTAGAACTGTCCCCATTCAGTCCTCACGTTGTGCCAGACAAATCAAGCTTCAGAACTCTCCCTTCCATCTCCTCTCAAGGCTGGTCACAGTTCACCTAGGTTTGTGTAATAACCATTTGTCCATAAAATTATCATCTCCCACAGATTTGCATTTTATTAGGCATTTTTGTAGAGACAAACTTTAATTTGAAGGTGTTAAGCTAATGTTGGAACATTCCTCCACCTTCATGCAGAAGATATATAAAGTATGGAGAAGATAATTTTGACAATCCTTAACCAACACCCCAGAGATTGCTATCGATTTTAACCTGTAAAGTCACAACAGACAGTTTAAGAAGTCTTTGAATGAATCACCTGGAAGCAAGCAAACCTTGGAAAATGACTGCCAAGAGATTATTAACTGCTTCAGAAAGCTGATTTCATGTTATGGTGATACCCGAAAGAAATCTTGAGCAACGAGCACATCTATGAGTCTGTCTTGTGAAAAATCTACATGGAACTAAAGATTTTCTTCACCAAATAAAGCTGGAAGTAGTCCTTAAAAGAAGGGTTGCAAATCAAAGACCATGAGGAGCAAGGCAATTAACATGAATGTGTGCAGGGGCCAGGTATAAAACAACATAGGGTTGGGAGGCCCATGGTAAGCATTCAAATTCAATTTTTGGAAAATACTGTGTGACCACACATATCACAACTGTGGGCTCTACTCAACCCACAGGACCTCAGTGCACCTGCCCTAAATTCCCCGTGCCATTGTAGAACAGAAATTAGAGCAGGGCTAAGTTGCTCTGATTGCCAAGGAAACAAAGGATATATCACTTAGGATTTTCAACTGTCCTGGATTGTCCAAGACTGAAGTATTTACTGGGATGTGGAACTTTCAATGCTTAAACCAGGACAGACCTGGGAAAATAGGGACAATTGGTTATCTCAAATCAAGACAACTATTGCACTGTGCTTTGGGTTGAGGGAACAAAACATAATAACAGTGTGGGTTCTAGTTTTAACAAAAACTTGAAATTCGTGCTTTGGTTTGAGAAAAATAGTCAGGAAGCACATGAGGAAGAAGGCAGAGTCATAACCAACATAGTCTCCAAAGAGTAGTTAAAGTGATAAGGAAATTAATTGTTCATAGGCATCCAGTATATATTACTAACACTATCTTTTCAATCTCTGACATAAAAACAATACTGTAACAATGTATTAGCAGCTTTTGAAGAGACCACGATATGAAATAAAAGGAGACAGAGGCAATTTAATGACCCAGTTGTGTTAAAATCGATATCCTAAAATCAAAGGAGATAATTGCCTCTTTTAAAAATTAAAATTAAAAACAACAGGATACATTTCATAAAGTGTGCAGGAACAAAAATGATGAAAAGAATACATTGGTTGTCTAGAATAGTGGTTCTTGCCTAGAGGTGATTTTGGCCTCTAGGAGACATTTGATAACATCTGGGGACATTTTTAGTTTTCATAATTGGGGGAAATGTGCTACTGGCATTTAAAGGGTATTAGGCTAGGGATGCTGCTAGACATTCTACAACGCACAGGACAGTGCTCCACAACAAATTATCTGACCCAAAACACCAACAGTGCTGAAGTTGAGAAACTCTGGTCTAGGGCCATAAGACTTTTTATAAAAACCATATGGCTAATGCCAGTGAGGTTAAAGTGCATGAAAGTAGTTTAATTCTATCAGTGTGATTCCTAGGTTGACACAGGACAAGAAAATGAGACAAGGAAGGGAGCAATAAGGAATCGGGAATGCTAAAGATGATGCATAAAATAAGGGCTCCCCGCACAAGGAGGAGAAGGGGCTCCCCTAGCACACCACAACCTTCCAGCTCTTTATGGCCTGACGCCCACCTGCACCTGCAGAAGCCTGGAACTCAGTCCACACAGGAATGCAGCATTCCAGTCACTACAACTCACCTCCCCATGCCACAGCCCTGTGAGGGGAAGGATAAAGTGCACAAGGACATATCTTGTTGCCACCAAATGTGGGATAAGAGTGATGGCCTTGAGGTGGGGAGTTTTGAAATGGGGTGTGAGAAGGTGAAATGCTACAGGGAAGTAGCAGTTAGGAGGTGTATTCTGCACATACGCAGATACCTGTGGGAGCTGGGAGAGAAAGCTAGCACCGTGCCAGTATTTTTCCCAGTTATATTCAGCAGCTGTGAAAGGGAAATATGTATCACAGGAATGACCACTTTGTAAGGGGATCATTATTTAAAATGAAAATATTCAAAGTACTGACTATGGATCTGAAGACCAGCATTTTCTGCATACCTCAATACTGGACTTTATATCTATCAAAATAGTAGGAAGGAGAGAAAAAATTAGATAGTTATTTAAGAATCAATACATATTTGCTGCCTCTCCAGCACAGAATACCCTTCAACGGCCTGAAATACCGTGTAGCTATTCTAGAGTCTTTTTTCTGATTCTCAAAGATGAACATGTAACTTTTAGTATATCTCTACATGAAAGATCTGTTATGGTACATCTGAAAATATATGAGAAAGAATGATGATTCTTCACCATCATATATTGGAACAAACAAAATCAATTAAGAAATCATTGAGGCCAAGAGTTTTATAGATAAATCCACTAAGATTATGTTCAAAGACTAAACCTGCAAGCTAGAAAGTGAGTTTATTTTTCCTTACTGCACTGTAATTTTGATAGAAATATTTCTACCAAAAAATATATCTTAATTTAAAAATCTCTAATTACTAACAGCATAATAGATAATATGGTCACAGACATTTTATAAAGCGAGAGTTTTTAATCCAACACTATTTTAAAGACAAAGACATTCCTATAATTTTAGGAATTTTGAAATCAAAATTCATGTTAAAAATTCATGTTTAAAGTCATTTATTATTTATATATTAAGTGCAGAATTTTCAATTGATTAATAATTTATTAAAAACATCTGTGTATTTTTGGATGTTGTCACTCATCTTCTATGACATTAATACATATATCCAAGTTCTTTTAGAAAAAGAAAAGGCATTCATTTTCTAGATGTGAAATGCAAACACAGTGAGCACTTTACCACATGTAAGCAGGGGAGTAGTGAGTGCACCCACAGGCCCGTCAGGGCACAGGTGGAGCTTTCCCATCCAGAACAACAGTTTTCTTGACATTTTTAAATAGGAAATACCACAGAGAAGAATATTTATGTCTGTAATAAAACAAATATAGGCATTGTACAGTGGGAAAAATAGGCTTTGAAATGATCTAGATGTAGATTATATTTACAGCTCCATCAATTACTAGGCAGGAAACTGTGGGAAAGTTTATTTGTCACCACATCTGTAAAATGGGGATTAAAAAGGTAAAATACATGCCTCTCAACAGAGTACTCAATAATATTGCCTTTCTTTCTCTCCAAAGTGAATGAGAAAGATACAAAAATCAGCACTGAAAAGCTTTGTGACAACTACTTTCGGAAAGGAGAAAAGTCTGTCTTTTAAAATAATTGTACTAAAGCAAAATATCAAATTCAATCTTAAAATCTATAGATAACTTTGTTTGAAGGTGAGTATAGTAATGTAAAAGGTAATCTCTTTACATCAGTGAGTATATTTTCAATTTTCCACCATACATGAAATTTAGAAGTTTTTCCATTGGCTTAGTCCTTAGTATAAAAGTTAGTTTATCTACAAAAGTTAAAGATGAAAATGACCCACATTTTACACTTGATGCCTCTTCTTTCTAATCTCTAATCATTTTTCCGAATTTATTTTCCAATATTTGCATTAATGCTACAGAGACAGCTGGGAACTATTATCAATTCTGAGCATCCCTCACAGGCAGCACTCAGTGTTCTTCCTTTGCTGTGACCCACTGGCCAAAGTCCACCTCTCTTGAGTTACTCACTGGTATGAATTCATGGAAAAATACCAGATTTAAAAAAAAAAAAAAAGAAACCTTTCTAAGACTTTTAATGAAGATCTGTGATCAGACAAGCCTATTAGATGGTAGCACATTTAATTAGTACTTAACTGATATTATTAGCTGCTCAATAATTAGACCCCTTTACCACACACAAAGAAATGTCAAACTAACAGGGTCATAATTTCTGGCAACACTGGTTACAGGTGCTCTGGTCTTAGTTGTTTTTCATTCTTCCCCTTTAACTCAATTAAGCCAAAAATAATGAGCAAATGTGAACCCTTCCTGGAACTTATCATTTAATTTCTTTTCAAAAATTGCACAGGTGGAATCCAGCAGTTTCTTGGCAATGTACTGAGGTAGGATCAAAGAACACAAAATATTCCATCAATTATCAACTAAGGATGAGATGCACAACGAAGCTTCTCACATGGGTATTTACCCTCATGGTCTGGTTTTGTTAAAATACAGCCCAAAACATTGTCCAGCTATTTAGCTATGAAGAAAAGGATACATCACTGAGCAGACAGAGGCTGAGTTTCCTCAAAGAGTGAAAGCAGAGGTGTTACAACACCAAGCATACCAGACAGAACCGTGGAGCCTGTAAACCAGTCACTGATCATAAATGGACTGAATAGGAAAGGACATAGCTAAAATCTGTACCTTACTCAGCACAAACTTTCTTACAAGGGTGAAAGAGTACTGAGGAATGAGAAATTTGAGATTATTAACATATCCTGACATATGGAGTATCGTCTCCAGAAAACTGATATATTGGGATGGTGGCTGTTGATGTTACAAGTTAACAAATTGTGCATGTTACTAATTCCACAATGTTCAGAGAAGCTGAGCTGAGAAATGGTTCCAGGGTGAACCTTCTGATGTTACTTCTCTGATACAAACCTTCTAAAGCCCCAACTTCTAAATCAAGCTTTCCTGGTTTCTCATAAGCTGATCTGAATCTGCTTTTCCAAGCTTTTCCTCCAACTTCTCATTCAAAGACAATGCATGTCAGTCACAATGTCCTACTCTGGGGTATTTTTAAACATGCCCTGTACTTTCCTAAACCAAAGGTGTATTGCTGACAATATTTTCTTTGCTCAAAATGCTTTCTCCCCACCAACAGGCACTTTCCAATACTGTTTACTCAAATTCAATCTATCTGGTTAAAATCTCAGTCATTTCCAGGAAAGGGAAACAGTGGATGTTCTACATGACATCCATCCAAGTATATCTGATGTACATATGCACACACACATTTATACATATAGGAATGCTTGTAATTTAGAGGTTAAGAGACAGTCAAACACACATGGGTTCAAATCTTAGTCCTGCTTCCTCATTACAGGACCTTGGGCAGATTTAATATATTCTGTAAGAGTCAGTTTACTAAACTATAAAATGAAGATAATTTACATATGTAGAACCATCCTTGCATCCCTGGGATGAAGCCCACTTGGTCAGGGTGGATTATTTTTTGATATGTTGCTGAATTCGGTTTGCTGGTATTTTATTGAGGATTTTTCCATCTGTAACAGATATTCGTCCGTAGTTTTCTTTTTATGTTGTGTCCTTGCCTGGCTTTGGTATCAGGTGATACTGGCTTCATAAAATGAGTTGAGGAGGATTCCCTCCTTCTCGATGTTATGGAATTTCTGCAGAATGGGTACCAACTCTTCTTTGTAGGTCTGGTAAAATTCAGCTGTGAATCCATCTGGTCTGGGGGTGTTTTTTTTTGTTGGAAGATTTTTTATTGTTGCTTCAATCTCTTTGCTTGTTATTGGTCTGTTCAGGAATTCTATTTCTTCCTTATTGAATCTTGGGAGGTTGTGTGTTTCCAGAAATTTGTTCATTTCCTCTACATTTTCGAGTTTATGTGCATAGAGATTTTCATAGTATTTACAGATAATATTTTGTATTTCAGTGTTATCAGTTGTAATATCTCCTTTTTCATTTCTGATTGAGCTTATTTGAGTCCTTTCTCTTCTATTCCTGGTTAATCTAGCAAGAGGTCTATCAATTATATTTATCTTTTCACAGACGATAATGCCTATTGACGGCACTACTATGAGACTAAAATGAAGTAGCATAGTTAAAGTCTCTGGACTATAACAGGAGCTCAAAAAGAATATTATTAACAATACCACAACCTCTCTGAGAATTATATGAATAAAATTAAAAAAATTAAAAAACCTGAAAATAACTTCATAAAAGAATTTACTTTAATTGAATTAAAATTTAAAATTAAATATACACCGCTTACCATTTGGAAAAATGAAAGAATAAAATAGATAAAATGAAAGGATAAAAGGATGAAATTGAACAAATCAGAGCAGCATAATTAAGAAGGAAATTGAAATTTCGAGAAACTCAGAAGGAATTGGGAAAAGGCCAGTCTTGCTTTGATAACAGGAATCAGTGCTTGCCATAATCAAAATAACTTTATATCCTAAATTTTAAAAGTTAAAAGAATATTTTTAAACCTGAACAAACAAAATATCTTAACTGATTTACTCCCATAACATCCTACTTTCTTTGTCTTTGTGAATGAATACCATTTTTTCCTTTCTTTTCAAACCTCCTTTCAAGTTTATATCTCATCTTTTTTACTGATACTTTGTTTTCAAAATGTGCACATAGATCACTTTTCAAATGGATATGATTACTGGGTTTACTTGTGAGTACAAGGACCTTTCTCTTCCATGTATCTCAAAATAACTTCTGGAAAGATGGTGTTAGGTGGGAATCTTGGGTTCTATTCCTGTGTAGAGGACCGTGGAAGTGAGGTTGAAGTCATCATCCAGTTTTGCTAGTAGATGCTTCCCTCCCTTCCTTTCGAATGCAGACTGGGAAAACAGGAACAAAAGCCTTGTTTCAAACATGTCTGAGACTCTGTGACCTTACTTCCACAACACCTTCCTCGAGCCATTCTCCACTTAGAAGCTGAAGTAGCTGTATCCTAGAGAAAGAATGACTCATGTGTAGCTGGTCAACGGTTTCTATTCCCATTTGTTCCAGTTTGTCCACAGAAGGAGATTTAACAAACAAATACGGTTAAAGTTCTTACCCTCAAGTAAATTATAATCTGCAACTGGGAAAAAGTATAAATGTGCAACAAAAAAACAGTATGACAACTATTCTACAATACGTAGCCAATGTCATTCTTCCCTTATTTGCTCTCATTTCATATCTATATAAATCTTCCCAGTAATCCTTAGATTATAATCTTATCGAGGACCCCATCATGACCACATTGGAATTTGTTAATCAGTTTGTTTATCTGTTTACTCTCACATGGAATTTATAAATGATTGTGAACATAGAGGTATTTTTAAAAATCATGTCTTTGACTTTTCACAATTATCTTAAAAGAAGTGATAAAAGATGCCCTTCTGAATGAGATCTAAATTAACATTTAGGACTAGATGCTAAGTAACTCTTTGGGGCATCATGAGCTCATACAAAACAACATTCCAATGGTGTTCTAAACCTTTTTACTTTAGCCTTCGAATTTCATGTTAAACTTAAGTGGTAAACAGTTTTTTCTTCAAGTTGCTTCCTCTCTCATGGCCACCACTGACGCAGACATCACCTGCAAAGGAGGCCTCCAAGGATTAGGCAGTGTGCATTATATGTAACTTGGCAGCCACTCGTAAACTCCTAAGAAAGTAAATCAAATATCAGTGACCGATTGTGAAGCTGAATTGCTTCCTCTTTTCCAGTTTCTCACAAAACCGGTTGAATTCAGCTTCCCCTCTCCCTAACAGCAGCCAATTCTGCGGAAGTCTATTCTCTCAAACTTGCTTCTATTTAGGAGAAATTGCTTATATTGTTTTTCCCAAGCCTATTAATAACTTAGAAAAGAGTTACACATGCTGAATTTTACACAACACAAATATTTTCCCGTGTTTCCTATTTTCCCTGTATTTTCCTATGGGTCTGAATTCTACCTTTACATCAAGAATATGAATTCAATGATAAATTCACAAAGGGTAATATCATGGAAAATATACATATGATACATTTTTGACCATTATACAGTGGGAGTTTTCACAATTTCATCGTATTTTTTCTCTGAATTTCAGCCTTAGGGGGCATATAAAAAGTAGCATTGAATTAATATCTTTATATAAATTTAAATATTACAATAGATTAAATTGTACTGATTTATGCCTTCATGAGTCTTTAACATATGACATTAATAGGAGTAGATGGTATTTGAAGTAACATTGAAAAAATATACTTTATACCCGATAAGCTTTTCCCTATCTTTTTTTACTTGAACTGATAGAAAAGGGTTCATTGGGGCTATTGTGAGGAATTAATGAAGTAGTTTTTGATCTCAATGCTTAATGAATGATTCTATTTCTGAGAATCATTACCTCATCGCATCAATAAAAAAACAAAAAAAACCAGACAAACGCTCAAACCCTACTGACACCTTACAGAACAGAAACTTCTAATTTTTCCGTGAGCAATAGTATAGAATGGGATACTTCAGCCTTTTCAGATCCTAGAGAAAGAATGTTAACACAGTTCTAAGAAAAATGCTTGTGACACAAAAATGTACCTGGGACCCAAATTCTTACCCTAAAAAGAACCTGTAAGAAATTCTCATTTGCTGTTACTTCCTCTGAAATCAGTTCTGCTCATGTCTGGAGATTATTCTCCATCTCTACCAGGTCTGCACCAGGAACAGCTCTTCTTTCCTCATCAGCAACTCTTAACCTGTTGAACCAACCCTGACTCCTTACAAACTAAATAGAACACAATCCAAGGTAGAGCAATCCTTTCTGTATCACGAACCCTGCCAGACACCACCCATTCCTCTGTCTTTACTAATGTCAGCATTTTAATTATATGTATTTAATAGATTCTACCTGGTGAAGACGTCTAATCTTTCAAGACAGCTAAGCATTTTCATCTCTATAAAGATTTTCCTGACCTCAATCTTCAACCTGGATAGAATTAATAACTCTCCCTTTTTTTTTGGTTCCCACTGTGTGCTGTACAGACTCCTATCCTATGCTCATACTATCTATTGTATTCATCTATTTACTTGCTTATTGCCTTGCTAATAGCCTATAAATTACTTGAGGGTCTAAACTATGTCCTATTACTATGTCATTATATGTATTATATAATACGATGTTACTGTTATCATATTATATATGACACTAAATATCTGGAGAATGGGAATAATGAATGACTACTGTATATATGAGATAAATTTAAATTGTGCTTCCACGAAAATTTCAGAAAAGGTCTTCTTTTTGTTACCTAGAGAATAAATAGATTTTTCTGCTACTCTGACTAAGACTCAAACAGGAGGTAGGCAGACTTGCTTGACCTCATCTGACTTTTCTATGTTCACACAAGAGTCTTCAATAATTAACCCTGACAAAGGTTTTGAAAAGAGCAATTTCTAATCCGTGGAGTGAAAGGTAGCTCAAGTGTGGATTGTTTGTATGACATAAGGTCATTTTTTAACGGGGTCTCATGAGTAACTAGTAAGTTAACAGTAATGATAACCACAACCTGAGTTAAAACACCAGCATTTCAGCTACTCTGACTTTCTGGGGTTAATTTCTTAGACTCCTTGCAGCCTTTGTACCTCTGTGGACTGAAGAAACTGTTTGCAGTGCCTACACGCCTATATTTATATAATTGTAAAAGCTTATATTACCCTTCTAAAATAAATATTTATCGAACACTTCTCTAGGAAGATTCGAAGTATCAAAAAAATTTAAACTAACATTTTCACTTTTTATCTAAAGGTTTCCAAGGTACAAAACCATACTCCTTAAATGCAAAGATTTTAATTTTTAAAAATATTTTTTGGTAGGAGAATGGGGATTTGTGATTGTTGTATCTTATTAACCCATTTGTTTTCAAACTACCAGGCATTTTAAAGAATGCTTTCAGCTACTCATAGGTTAAAAGGTTTTTGGAGTGTGGTATTAGATACAATAAACTAAGATTAGATTCATCACAGTTATAAACATGACCTAAACATGACAGGATTGCTCATTATGTCTAGACATATTGCAATATGTTGGAGTATTTCATCTCAGTCCCAATTCCAACATACTACAAACATGACAACCTCGTTACTTATACCCTTATTTTAAAGGCTCATATTAATTACTTTGGTACCATAGACATTTGCTGGTTAACTGTTTTTTAGAATTAGCTATTACAATTAGTTTTTATTTATCTTGGAGCATCTACACTCAATCTTAACACGAAATTTTATTCTTATGGAATATAGAAAGATCTCACTTAGGAAAACCTTTCCTGTATAGTCCAATAGTTCTCTCATCTCTAATCTTGCTTCTCAATAAAAAGCTGCTTTAAGAGCCAAATCTCTATGCACACTCTATGTCCACAAGCTTCGGAAACCTAAACATGTGCTGCCCAGCGCCCTTGCAGAAGCACCTACCTGAACCCAGGCAGCTGATTTCCCGAAGTCTGCCTCCTCCACTTCTATCTCACTCCCCCTCCCCCAACCCCCGTGCTCTTATCTTCTCCTTCGATGGACTTTTGAAGGACAGAGAGCCATATAGCAGAGGTTCTGGGAGCAGTAAGGGTTTTCTTGAAGTTCCCAATCAGAAAGCAGAATGTGTTTTAACATGAAGAAAAGTTACAAAGTACAATTAGGATCCACAATAGTCAGAAAAACTGAGTTAAATAAGCTTTGGTGGCTGGCTTGGGTTCTTAATTTCTTATTATAAACTATTTTTTTTGCCTGGAAAAACTAATTCTGAATAATCGAACACGTTTAAATTATAAACCAAGATTTACAATACAATTTGTTTATGAGATGTAGATCACTACAACGTTAAATAGAAGAATATGAATAGTCTCTTTTTAAAAAAAATCTGGTTTCGTTTTGCTTTAAGGAACTGAAAATATAGGAAGTGCTTGTTTTCCTGAGAATGTAGTGACAGGATAGCATCAGACTGCCAAAGAATGTTCTTTAGGAGAAAGCCTACAATTTACCTTAATCTCATTTTTTTCTCATTTATTTAACCAGTTTTTATCAAAAATCTAGTATGTTCCAAAAAGCTTTTCATGGGTGCTAGAAACATAGCAATGAGCAAGACAGGCAACTGCTGATCTAATGAGTTGACGTTCTGGGAGGTGGGAAGCAGGGAACTGGAAATACAATAGATGAATACGATACGTGAAGAAGAAAATTCAGACATTCATAGTGACATGAATGACCATAACAGTGATGTGACATTGTGGCACTGGGGAGCTACTCAGGGAGTTCACTCTGAAGTGGTAACATGCATGCTGAGGATGAATGAAGGATGTATGAATGGAAATGTGAATGAGCAAAACACGGGGACAGACTCTCCAGGCTTAGGCGTTAACTATATCAGAACACAGGACCTAGGACAAGAAGGAGCTGGGCATATTTAAGGAACTGTGTCCACTGTGACTGGTGCTGGGTGAATGGGGGAGGTGGTAGAAGATGAGATCCAAGAATAGGCAGAGACTGATCCTGCGTTGGATGGAGGTCGCAGTTCCTCTGTTATGTGCAATAAGAATCCATTGAATGATTTGAGTCGATTTATTCTTTAAATAAATCACTTCAGCTCCTGAGAAGAAAACAGATTATAATGAAAGGGGCCAGAGTAAAACCATGGGGAATCATTCGGAGGTTATAATACAAGAGAGGTGGCTTAGGTGAGCATGATAATGGTGAAGATTGAGAGAAAGGGATACAAACAGGATATACTCTGGAAGCAGAGATGAAAAAAATATGTGTTTAATTCCCAAATATGGTTAACTCTCCTCTGAGTATTTTTTTAAAAAAGAAATCCACGCTAAAAAATTTTAAAATATGAAGATATTGAAAATTTGTACTCAGAGTTTCATTCAACCTTTCTTCAGCCTTGATCTTTATATTGGAGAAGGGGTGAGAAAATAAATGAAGGAGAGGCTTAAAGGTGAGCTCTGGGGTTGCTGTAGAATTTTTCATGGTTTCCATGCCAACCCTACAAAAATCACTTGTACACATCTTCTTCTGGAGATGAAATTTGACTACAAAACCCACTAGGTTGTTGACATGTGACATGTAAATGTTTTAGTTTGGCAATAACAACCACCCTTACAACCAAAACACAATGCCTGAAACCAAGTTCCTCTCCACCCCTGGCAGAACATAGAGTATATGTTCCTGGAAGATGGTGTCCAAATGGGGCTCTGCCAGAAAGGCAGTTCTAGGCTGCACACAATTATTGAGCCTATAGGAAAGGCTGCTTTATTTTTGTGATGGTTGTTATTTTGGTCTCTTCCCTTAGGAACTTAAAGATCAGCTAGACAGATAGGCAACTGTCTATAAGACACTCTGTTGGTAAAGCAAGCAGTTCAGGAAACACAACCTCCTGGGGCTCAAAGCAATATAAATCTAAAAACCAATTTTTCAAGGGTCACTCATTGGAAAGCTTCACAAAAGGAAGCAAGATTTCAGAGTTAAGAAGGAGACTGAAGAGAAGCCTACTAGCACGATTAGCATAGGAAGAAATATCTGCAAGAAGACCATGCTGTTAAGCTCCACAGAAGTGGAGGAAAAAGCATCACTGAGGGCTCTGAGGGCTCCTCTGCAGAGCAGTGGTGAGAGAGTTGTGGAAAAGGGCTTTGGAGTTGACAGACTTACTTGATTTGGGACCTAGGGTAAGTAACATAACCTTTCAGTGTCTCAGATTTCTCACATGCAATGAAGAAGCAATAACACTAATACTGACCACCGATTACCTCACAGAGTGTTATAAAGATTCTATGGAATTATGCATACCAAGTGCTTATCATATTCCTTCACAGTACTGGGTGTTTCATTAAATAAATGTCTCTGTATTTTTTAAATATATTTTAAAAATATATTTCAAATTTCAAATGTATGCACACACACACAAGCTCATACCATGTATATACTTTTTTTCAAATAAGCATGTATATTATACATATCTAATTTTACATTCTAACACTTCGATACAAGCAGTAAAAACACAAACACTTGGAGAATACTCAGATTAGGGGGAAAAAAACCTCACTGAAAAATATGAACACAGCAAAATTACTGATAGTGTCTACTATAGATAATACCGACCAACAGAAAAGTCGTCATGGGACAGTACAGCAAGAGGTGTGGTAACAGGCTTGGTAAAGCCGACTATTTAAAAAGGGTGGGGCCCTAAAATTGTCCCCTCCCTTGCAGTTGATTTAAGAAAACCTCAAGCACAGAAAACAAGGCTTAGGTTCTCCAGAGGGATTCAGAGTGTTCAATCGAGGGCAGAACCCAAAGGGCCTGCGTGTGTTGTGTGGCATGAGTCATCATCCTTGTCCCCATCCTTTGAGCTCTCCTTGCCCAGGCCTTTCATGCTTTTTGAGCATGATCTATTATCTACCTTCTCAACAACTCTTCAAGGCAGGCCTTATTATTATTTTTTCAGTGATTTTTTTCCAATATAGCTCAGGATGTTATCCCATTTGTTTTTCTAATTCCAAAACGGGGACTCTTCCCCATATACTCCATAGTTGTTAGTTAAAGTTCTTTAGAACTATCATTAAATATTCATAAAAACAATTTTTCTCAGACGCTGATTTTCCCTAGTTAGAGACATCAAAGGAAGTCTTTTAAAAGTCAAGGATAGTTTATGTTTCTGAGGCTGTAATAGAAGATTCCAAACTGGTATTTTCTGGTAAAGTCTGGATTTGCCTCACAAATTTTCCTAGTAACAAAAGCCATGTTGCAAACATGATAATGTCACTGTAGCCTCATTCAGAATATTACTCACTCTTTCTGTTGCTTTGCTACTTCAGCACTTGGGAAAGTTTGAATTTCCCAGCAGTGTGACCATGATACTATTTTTGTATCATCAGTGTCCACTTATTTTCATTTTAGTGAGAACAGTCTATTTGAGCTGAATTTTGAAAGCTTGCTGAGGAAAAAAAGCTGGAGTATATTATTAAAATAATTTAGGAAAGACAGATTTGATATATAAAGGAAAATGTACAATCAAATAAGAAGCAACATAAAATACATTTTTTTATGGAATTCAATACTTTGATCAAGGTAAAGTTTCACACCACTTTCAATACCAAAATCATCTTAATCGCTCAAAGCACATACTTGTGAATAGCATAATGTTAATATTTTTGGTTGTAGAAGGAATTATAAAATTATTTGAAAATTACTAGTTACAAATTTGTTTCATGATTGATTGCAAGTTCAAGTGAAGTTCAATAATAATAATAATAGTAATAATAATAATACCAAAAACATAAGGCCATCACAGAAATTTGGATTCAGGAAATGAGGAAGGAGAAGCTCAAACTAGAGCTCTAGTTTTCTCCTAGATATTAATACAACATGATTAGTTTAGGCACACTGGTCGGGGGGAGAGGACAATCATTTGCCTTAGAATTAAAAATTTCAAAGTAATCAAAATATATTGACAACATGTACTGAAGAGAAATTTACTAATTCTCATTACCCTTTGATTGAACTTCTATAGGAAGCTCTGTTTTCAAGGAAGGAAAATACCAATGGAGGGCAGTGGGGACTGGAGGGCTGCCCTTTTGGTGGCAGCCCCAGGGGCCAGCCTCCCTCCAGCAAACCTTCTGTGACCAGAGCCACCAGAGCTGCCCCTCTTCCTGTGCCCCGACTGCCTTCTTCTTTCACTGCCAGATTTCTCACCCGTGTGGTTGGAGAGCCTCTTTCATTTTCTCCCTACCCATTTACTCTTTAACCTTTCCTAATTTTCATCGTCTCTCTCCAAGTTTCCAGGGACCTTGTTCTTGCTGAATTTGAGGACTCATCTCCCACTAATGCCAAATCCTTCCATTTGAAATGTTTTTTCCTTCCTTGGCTTCAAAAACTTTAACCTGCTTTAATTCTCTTCTAATGATCCTTCTCATTCCACATAGTACAGTGTTTAAATACACAGACTTAGCTTAGAATCCTTCTTCCCTCAATGCTCTACCTATGAGGGTTAGGGCAGGTAACTGAATCTCTCTTGTTCTCATTGTTTTTTTCCCATCAATGAAATAGGGATGATCACAGTACCCACCTCGTCTGGTTGTTATAAGGAGCAAGTAAGACAATAATACGTGTAAATCACTTAGTTCAGTGTCATGAAGACCAGCCCATAATGCCATTACCTGTGTGTATTCTACATTCACAGGTTCTCTACACAACCTGTCTCAGAGAACCTATTTTACAGTGTCAAGAGCTCTACCTGTGAGTAGACAACATTTAAATCACTAGCTTAAATGTGCTATGGAAACTTTAAACTCCTCATGCCCAGAATTTGATGTATCCCTCTCCAGCTATGAAATATTTCAGCCTTTCCTATTTAAGTCAAAGGAAACCACCAGTTTCACAATCACCTTAAAAATCTTCTCCCTCCTTTGGTGATAGAGTAATTTCATAATTCCTCATTTATGAGACAACATAACACAGTGGTTTAAAGCAAGGACCGGAGGTCAGCTGCTGTGTTTAAATACAAGTTTGTTACCACTACGTGACCTAAGGCAGGTAATTAAACTCTTTATGTCGCAATTTCTTCATTTGTAAAAAAGGAATAATATTAGTAACTACCTCATATAATATTTAGTATTACACTAATATTTATTAAATAAAATTTGTAATGTGGCCTTTTCATTGATTTAAAGACAAGAAACATAAAACTGCAAAATTTTCATAAAGCAAAATAGGATATTTTTATTAGTGCTTATTCCTTCCTTTGAATTCTCATTGCCATGACCACTGTCCACAACCCGTGACAAACCATGGTGAAAGCAGTCCACCCTACCTCTCTAAACTAATCTCCCTAAGTCTAGTGTCTCACCTGTTTTAATTCATTTTTCACTTAATTGCTCATTGCCGGATTAATCCTTAAAAACACTCCTTTCATATTATGTGTTTTTGAACTGACTCCATCGATGACTCTGTAACTCCCCACGGTTCTCAGACAACATGGAACTGGCTCATGTGTAGTCAAGATTTACCTATTTCTCAGTGGGATCTGCAAGCCTTACCCAAGTGAAACGAGCCAGGTTCACTATAACCTCCAGCCTGTATTCTTGTTCTCTTCCCTGTCTAAAATGTGCCACATTCTAAATCTTCAAATCTCATACATTCTTCAACAACCAGGTCAGATTCCATTTCCTTTTAAGAGCCTTTTCAAGCTGAGGCCCATTATCCTAAGCCTATGCAGTACTTTATAGTACACTATAGAAGAGGCAATATTCTGCTCTGCATAGACTTGGATCTTACCATGAGGTCACTGTTTAGACTGTTATTTATATGCTTCATGTATGCATATCTCGGTATTTCTCATTGCACAATCTTAATACTGTGCATAAGGTAGATGACGTGGAAGTGGTCAAGTTGATGGATGAATGGCAATCCTGACCTGGAATAGGGGTTTGCTCAATTGTTTAATTTCACTGCTGGATGACTGAATGGGCACTCATAGTAATGAATGTGATTACTATTTTCTACATACTGAGGAGTATACCTACATTAAGAGTCAAATAGTTCAATAAATTCAACTTAAATGTATATTGATATCTGTGTGCAGAATGCTCTTTATTGACGTTCGCCAAACTAATCTCTACATGAATAAAAGATACAGTTAAATACCTCAGAAATGCTTTGTACAAAAAATAAAAGGCTTATTATACTCAATACTATTAAAGCGGGAGTGGGGGGAGTGGAAGCTCTTTATAGGAAGCTCTTCATAGGAAAGAACTTGGGGGTGGGTAACTGGTTATACCTTCTTTCTACTGGCTTATTTTATGTCCAAAATAACACTGAGAAGTTCTGAAAAGTGTGAAATGCTATGAGAATGGCCAAAATAAAACCCTGTTTATACTCTGAATTGTACAGTAGCTTGCTAAAGACTTCTCCCTTTCTTAGACCTAGGGGGAAGAAAAAAAGAAAACCAGAAGGAAGGAAGCAGCAGTAGCAGTCTTTCCCTAAAGAGGGAAAGATAAATGTCTGCAAGTAGTTTTAAAGGCAATGACATTTTAAATGAGAGTAAAAAATTAATTAATGGGATTTCTTAAGCAAAAAAATTTGTGGTTTAGTAATGATAATATTAACAGCAACAGCAGCAGCAATAACCAGAGATATTCCTGAGTCATAATAATGCTAATCTAATTTCTCAACAAGCAGGATCTGAAAACTCACCCTAGACTTACTGATCCTGAATTTTTAACAAGATGCCTACAGTGAAGTTTAGGAAACACCTTCCTGGTCCATTTGCATATGCACTAACATATAATCATAAACGTTCTACTGAATAATGACCCTGTGTGCATCTCAAGGTTCCAAATATTCAAAGCAAGGTCCAATTTTGATCCTTGTACTTAAAAGTCCTAAATACTCTTTTTTTTTTTTTTTTTTTAACAAAAGTAGAACTAACAAAGGATACTCTGGTTAATCAGTGATTAACTGAAACTTCCAACTAAGGAAAATTTTGTTCTGAAAAATGAACATTTTACAATGTCTATCTTAGCTTGCTTCGAATGATAAAAATATGCATGTTAGGTATGTGTTTTCAGGTCCTAATCACACAATGACTTTCCTGAATTGACAGTCTCAACGAAACAGCACAGGCCAGGTGTGGTGGCTCATGCCTGTAAGTCTAGCACTCTGGCAGGCTGAGGAGGGAAGATGGCTTGAGCTCAGGAGTTTGAGACCAGCCTGATCAAGAGCAAGACCCTTCTGTACTAAAAATAGAAAAATTAGCCTGCTGTCATGGCATGGGCCTGCGTAGTCCCAGCTACTTGGGAAACTCAGGCAGGAGGATCGCTTGGGCCCAGGAGTCTGAGGCTGCAGTAAGCTAGGCTGATGCCAAGGCACTCTATTCAGAGCAACACAGTGAGACTCTGCCTCAAATAAAAAACCCCCCAAAACAGCGTAAGCTGCTGGGGCAGACACAAGGGCCTATAGTATCCAGAAGGAGCAGGCCTTTGGGAGGTCACACACAGCTTCTGGCCTCAGTCATGCAGTCAATAATCCTCAAAGATTCCCAAAGGCACTGGATACTCAAAGCTAGAATGACATAAACTCCAGATTAAAGCAGAATCTTTCAGCAGGGGTCTCTGAGCAAGATCCTCCTTGGGAAACAAGACCTTGCAAAATGACATCCCAAAATGTTGCAGAGTGAGAAAGTACACAAAAGACACTGACGGTCCACCTTTTGTGAAATTCCAGAGAACAGTCCTCTGAATTTTAAGGCAATTCCCTTCTTGAGGAGAGAACCTTCGTAGATAAAATCCCTGAACATCCAGTGACTACCAAAAACTTCGAATTCTCAAATATTCACATTATCATCTGAGTTCAGACAATGTCTATGTAATCATATTTACATTTATTTTTCTAGACAAATTTGCTCTTCAGTTTCAGAAAATGTGTTTAAGCCATATAAACAAAACAGCAGAGATAAAAACAAGTATTTCCCCTTTGTTAAGTATTAGTGATCATAATAAATGCAGCTCTATCTTATCATGTTTTCTATGAGGAAACTTCTGTTCTTTTTTTAGATTTGGAGAATTGCTTTTCCTGACAGAACCCCCAAAACTGAGAACCCTGAACTGCAAACTTGTCCTTTGTCCTAGATGTTTACCAGCCTTATCAGGGCACACATGGATTGGCAATGTGATTCTAAGATAAAAATCCCGAAGATATAATTAGATGTTTTCCCAGAAATATCACCCAATGTCATGAAAATGTGTTTGATGTTTTTCACATTACACTTGAAGGCAATGGTCCCACGTTTTCTTGCCATTTAATCATTTTCTTTTAGATAACTGAGAAAAAATTACCTTGGCATTGAAGAAAAATACATACTTTTGGATAAACTGAAAATACAGGCCTTATCTCAAAACTTCTGTGACATTCCAATAAACACATTTTTCTAATCGATAATATGCTTCTTAATGTCCATAAATATAATGATTAAAATAAATTGTATATCCCTAAATTTAAATATAAATAATAAATGGCAGAAAGATACATCAAAAGCCAGTGATGTACAAGCTTTCTTATGGTACCTTACTAATGCATTTAATTAAATTCTGAATGAAGGGCATAAAAAGACAAAGACAGGAAACCACAAACATGTATTTGTTATGTTGCAGACAAACACTCTCCAGGTCAGTCAAAGAAGTACTATGAAAGCAACTCTCAAGGTTTTTACTGAACTCCATCGCTACTAAAGAGAGACTGACGAATTTTGCGAGAAAAACAAAATAAAATTTAAAAAAAAAATCTTCTACTGCCACCTGCTGGTATATCATAATCAACGATTCTCAAAGGTGCTAGAATGACAAATTCCAGAGTAAAGCAGAATCTTTTGACTTTTAAACAAGAAATACTCATTGGATTCTGATCTACCTTTCTCCAGTTATGGAGCTACATATACACACACACACACACACAATAAATTATATAATACATTATGTATATAATATTCCACATATTTCTGGAAGTAGCAAGCAGAGCGAGACGAGCATATTTTCCTCACTGCCTAATTCATGGACCTATTATACCACATTGCTCCAAAAGGAAGTAAAGACCTATCACATTTCCATGTTTTCCTTCCCCATAAAAGCCATTCTGCTTATTCCTGGTTCAGCAATAAAGAATTGAAACCAATTGGTCTTGGCAAACCTGTCTGCAAAGTATTTACAGCTCAAACACTCTAGGTCAGCTATAGAAGTTTCACTCTCTTGGCCAAAGAGCCATAGGCCAAGCCTGTATTTTTTAAAGACTTCTCTTTAGTAAATTTAAACTCTAAGGATGTCAACATAACATTGATGTAGGATCCCAAATGACAGATCCAAGGCTGGAACTGTAATAACACCCATTGGCAAGATTCTGTACCTGGAGCTATAAACATGACTTTAAAATTTAGAAGGGGGGTGGGCAAGTTCTTGCAGTCAGTTTCATTTCTTGTTTTGGAGGGTCTAAGAATTTTAAAAAGCCTTAGTTGGTATTAAGGGATATAATTCTCTTGAACTTAGGAGGTATGTTAAAAATCAAAGTAAAGAAACAAATCATTTTGAGAAAACAGCACTTTTTATCAATAATATACCAATTCTTACTACCAAAAACAAGCTACGAAAATAATTGGTTATTTCATGTCTCGAGTCATACGCTATATGATTTTTTATGCCACAGTGCTTCATCTATTCTAAAAAATACTGAAAAACACGAATTTGACTAACCTTTTTTTCCAAGATCAATGTTAAGTACAATATGAATCAAAAGGCAATGCCCCAACATATAAATCCTGGGTCTTTCTTTTACATCCCTAGACATGAGCAAATTTGTCTGCTAGGACACGGAAGAGTTGTCTGTAATTCTACAGTGCTATAATTAAGTCTTGTACAAATTCTGCTGCCAAAAAATCACCAGAGTGGGTGGTGAATAGAGCCAAGTAAACTCTAATTATGGAAGGCGGGTTTTCTAAGATCTTACATACAAGAAGCAAAGGCAAGATCAGGCTGCTGAGGCAGGTTACAGAGGCAATATAAATAGCCTTGTCACATTCAAGGTAAGCCCCCTTTTAGTAACCACTGCTGCCTCCCATTGTTCATAAATACTTTAAAAGCACAATCTGGGACCCTCTGCTTAAAACATAGCACTTAATTTTTCCTTGAAAAACAGAGTTATGAAATTTACAGGTCATTTTCACTCTTGGGACAAAAGATTTCAGTTTCCCAGATAATTATCCATTTTATATTTCAGCTCCTCCGCTAATGCTATTTTTTCAAGTTGTGTTCGCCGTTCAATACAATTCACTTAAGCTCTCTAAAAAACAGTGTGCAAATCATAAGAATACAGCACAATAAATTTACACAAACTGAATTTGTACATATAACCAGCAACAATCAAGAAACAGAGCATCATCTGCATTCTAGAAGTGTTTTCCCCACATTCAAAAAAGCAGGATTTTTTATTTCATAAAATAATATTAAAAATTTCTCTCTCAATAAGAACGTTATATAGCATATTCTTACTGTCCGGATCTATAATTTCAGGCTTAATGTAGAAATGATTATGCTTTTTAAACTTTGGCTAAAAAAAAAAAAAAGGTCTATGCCCTTCTTACTCCTTATTAAAAAAACTGCACAAACTTTTACTCATATGAATCTCAGCTCAAATATCACCTCCTCTGTGAAGACTTCCTTGATCTTCACAGAAACATGAATTAAGTCCTCATCTATACTCACAAAGTAGTTTGCAAATAGTCTGTTCACACACCACACTGAATTATATAATTACTTCTATGTACATCTACTTTTCTAGACTGTGAGCACCTAATGGATAGAAAAGGCATTTAATTTCATCTTTCAGCTTCTGTGCCTTACACTGTGCTTTAAACTGGATGCTTCAAACTGCACACTAATGAATAATTCAATGGTCTTTACACTATTTCTTCTACTATAGACAACTGAACAGTTTTTCAAAAGAGAATTTTATACCGAATTATATTCTATTATGTTAAACGAAACATGATATATTATCCAGATGTTTTAAAGTACATATCATCTTAATACCCTCCCCATAAAAGAATATATGACATAGTAATTTTATTCAAACAGATTAAATAAAATATATTAATTTTAATATACATGTAATTAAGTAATAGATTTAACATGTATTAGTTGACAATAGGATGCTTTGTGATAAGAAGCTATTTTTTTATAAGTGATAATATTAAGGTACTTTTCTGCAGAAAGAAGTTCACAAAGTATGCATTTTAGGCCTGATACTCTCCTTTCCTTATACCACTCATCCTCCCCTAGTACAAAACTAAACAAGCTTATTTCAACTAAGGTGAGATTAAACTTCACTCATACACTCAGTTTAAGGAAGAAGAAATATAAACATCTCATTGTAAATCAGAAATGCCAGACCTCTCCTACCTGTGTACCTAAGCTGGCTGCCATCATGTGAGTCAGAAGTTTAGCTGCAAACATGGAGTACCTGGCACAGAAGATGTGGGAAAGTACAGCCAAGCAAAGACCTGTAGGAATAAAAAGGTCCATATATGGTTTTATAATCCATGAAGAGACAAACAGTGTCATAGTGAAAATCTCTGGGACATTTAAACACACAAAGCCTGTTGCCTGTCTATGCACAATACTTCTGGAAATGATTACTTTGCAATTTTAATCTACTACGTTTTGCACAACACGTGAAATCTTCATTCACACTTATCAATTAAGCCCAAAGGATAACTTCAATTTTGAAATATCTATATGTTCACTTCTCTGCTAAAAAGATCACAAATTGAGCAGATTAATAATTTTATTAAGCAGTTGGTTTTCTATGTTTACATTAATCAAGTTTTAGTGTTTAGGAAAGACTCAAATTCCAATTTAATTTTCTAAAACCAGGTGGCTTGGCGAAATAGAGATACTAGGGAAGTGAAAAGGACTTTTCAGGCATAAAATTGTGAATGGTACTACCAAAATTCAGGTTTGGTAATTACCCCTTTTTATCTACTAGGAATAGTTATGCAATTACAACACCAGTAATTATGAATTTTAGAGGCAACCTTATGCTACTAGGTGCCAAAACCAGGAACAAAATGTGTTCTTTCCCCTACGATGACTTTTAACCTAACTATCTAAATCTCTAAATGGTGTGAACAAAATTATTCTTATTATCTTTAAGTCTACTTGAATCTATTTACACTACAAGGGGATGGTCAGAACCTCAGCAGTAATCCAACAAATCTTTATCTTGCAAATTTTCTTTTGATGCTAGATTCTAAAGGCAGAATATATACATATTTTAAAAGTATTTTCTGCCTTTTAAAATTTAAATGTGCTGCATATGATAACTCATTTGCTTTTTCAGTTAAGCCTTTTACTCCATTCTTATCCTCAGTAGGGCTATTTTGCCTAACAATTGGCATGTGTATACTGCTTTGCCATGTATTTGCACACATTATTTCATTTAATTACATCAATGCTTCCTTGACAAACAGGAGACACTGTACTCAATTAACATTTTGTTTTCTTCTGAAGCTATGGAACAAACTTAGAGTGTACCACACGCTGGCATAAATGAACTGGGCATTGGCAAAATGCCCAATGGGGTCTTACAACTCATTTTATGTTCAGAAATGACTCTCCTAATTTTGGGGGAAAAATTTTTAATTATATTTTTACATTTTAATAAGGTAAACAAAGCTCCCCACAATAAGGGAGGTTTTGCATTAGTCAAGGCTTTCAGCTTAGAAATTTGGCCAAGAAATCTGGAGCAATCTGTTTTTAGGAAGGCTGCCATGGGGTGTTCTAGAACAGGTGTGCAGGTCCTGGGGCTGCCTCCAAAATCCACCCACATAGGTACACAGTGTATCTTCAGAAACTGCAGGGTTGTGCCTGATATTGCACCTTTGCTTAGGTAGTCTTTACTATTAGAGCCGATGCTCAGAACTCAACTAATGTATACTTCGAACTCCCCAGGATGATCAAAGCCAGCTTAAATTCAAGGTTTGAGTGTGCGAATGTGTGTGCCTGTGTATGCGTATGTGTAATATACTGACTTTAAGGCAGGCCCTTGCAAGTTTTTTTTTCCATTATAAACTGCATGATACAAATGTGTGCTTCACTGTAAATCTATTGCGGTAGATGATAACGATGTGTGGTGAGGGGATTAGGGCTGAGCAAGGGAGGAATGTACAAGTCAACCATTTTTTCTAGTTCACAAGAAGAGCTTATTCATACCTTTTTCCCTTAACTTGGTAATGCCCCATTATACTCCTGTTTCATGATATAATTGTAGTACAAATTTGACCAGCTTAGAAATATTTAATTTAATATATTAAGCTTCAATTAAAATGTTAGTATGACACCTGGTGGCGGCCCAGGAGTCAAAGCTTGTGGCAGGAAAATGGCCAGATTCTATTAACCTATAACTATAATGTGTCATGGTTATCTAGATGTATTTTTCTTCTTTTTTTTCTTTCAGAGATCAAATTTGATGGCACAGATGTATTTTTTTATTTAGGGGAGAAGAATGTTGCTAACAACTCAAGCAGACTAAGTCCTAGCCCAGGGAGACCCATCTGCTTTGGTCAGGATGTTGAATACCAAAGATTTAAAGAAATAAATACTTCAGTTACCAGGTTTCTAAAACACTATATACTATTTATCTTTTATTTCTTTATCTGAAATTAAATAGCCGTATTTAGCATAAATGCTTTAAATCTACAAGTCAGTTTTAAAAAAAAATTATAGAAATTTTTTGGTCTAAATTTCTTAATATAAATATGCACAAAGCATAAAATGTCATAACTATAAATAAAATGATTTTAAAAACTAAAGCATAACAATTTCAGGTATTACTTCAAGGTGTACTCTAAACAGTATTTTGAAACTTGACTTCTTGGCAGGTATATAGACAAAACAAGCAGCTAACTGAATAATTTTCCTTTACTTTTTTTTTCTAGCACTGTGTGGATTACAGGTTAAAGTTGGAAAAGTTCATTTGATTACTTCATTGATACAAATCACTTTTCCACATGATTCAAAAGTGAGGAAGAAGTAATTTATTTCTCAATAAAATGATAACATTGATAATGTTTGATTTAAATATGAAAAACTCTAAAGAACAGCTTAATTCTTTGCTATTTTCACACTTTGCTAATGAGCCTATCTATAATATTTTAATGTTTGTATGCATACATATAATGTTTATATATGAATATGCATATCCAGTAAACGTCTATATTATTTGGCATCACTTAAGAATGAGGTATACTTTCCAAATAACTGAAGTTTACCCCTTCATAGGACAAGTATTAGTACATTTTCCCATGAAATTTTCTTTAAAACATTTATAAATTGTGTATCTATAACTCATCTACTTGCCTTCTCTACAGATAAATCCAAATAAAAGCAAATTATCATTATTTCATTATTAAATCAGCTACTAGCTTTTTAGCTTAGTTTGTTTTTCTTTCTATTTTCCCACCTAATGTTAGCTGTACTAATCACTTTTTCTACTTTTTGTTGCTCTTCTCTATTGATCCCCTTGTTCCTTCAACTCTTTCCTCAGCACAATGCCTTTCGGTTACTCCTCCTAATGGGCTAAGGGCAGAAAAAGAAACTGGCCAACCCTGAAAAGATTTCTAGTATGAACAAAAGTCAGTATGAAGCACCTTCGAGTACATGAGTTCTGTGTATTAGGGGAAAAGATTTATTCTAGAGGGATGTGGTTGCCAGGAGACCAGCCTCCAGATAAACAGGGTGTTAAAGCCATTCAGCACAATAGCCACTGGTCACATGTGGCTATTTAAATTTAAGTTTTCATTAATTAAAAGGAAATAGAATTAAAAATTCAGTTTCTCAGTGGTATCAGCCATATTTCAAGGGCTCAAGAACCACCTGTGGCTAGTGGCTGTCTTACTGGACCGTGCAAAACATTTCCATTATCACAGAAAGCTCTATTGGAGAGAGCTGTATTAAACTACTCTGAGAGAAAGCAAGAAAGAGTATGTCATATTTCAGAAGAATTTTTATTAAAAATAGCTAAAATGATATGGTTTGGCACTTGGAGGAATGAATTTGACACACAGCCAAAAAATACATCTTATTATTAGAGGATATCAGATCAACACTGCACATTCATTTATTTATCCATTTAACAAATAGCTGTTAAAACTATAATATGTCTGTTTGGGGGAATGTTCAAAAAGATAAACACTCACTGCTCTCTTGTCTCTGTTTCTATCTGGCTGTTCTCCCACACAGACGCTAGTTTATGAAAGGTCACAGAACACAGTTCTGGTCGAAAAGATGTGAGGAAGAAACATTCTGGGTAGCTTTCAGGAAAGTTCTCATTGTGCTTAAAATTGGACCCAAATAAGTGCTTTTTCTTGGCAAGCCTGGGCATCATTAGTGCTATGCTTACAGCTGCTGCAGCCAACTCAAAACCATGTACGGACAAGACTGAGGGAAAAACAGTCTTTGAGGATAAAATGAGAAGAGGCTGAGCTTCTGCTGACACCATTAAGATGCTGAATTAATCAGCCTGGAAACTAAATCTGTTTGTTTAAGATATCTTCGCATCGTCTTCAGTTATTTGCAGCCAATTTCTTCCTAAATAATACACCTCTATGTACATATCTGGAGAAATCCAACATCTTTATGCCAAGTCAGAATTAAAACTAAGCTGACTTCATTATCATCTGCAGTTATCCCTTTACATGTTCTTTTTTAAGTTCTAAACATGTTTTTTCCCTATTCTTCTTATGAAGAACTCCCCATTTGATAGAACGAAGCTGGTTTTATATACCCACTTCAACAATCATAATGGCTATCTTGGGACAACAATTACACTGAACATGACTTGATGTTTCTGGAACAACTTGACACAAAATTTTAGAAAATATCTTATTTTTAAAAGTAATTTTGAGGAGGTAGCATCTGGCAAAGTTAATTGTTTTTCTGGAAAATTATCAGAATCTCAGCTTGTAAAACACAAAAGGTACAACCTGGATATTCTTCCAATTTAATAAACACTGAACAAAAACTGATCATGCTTCAAAGGACTCTAGATTGTATTAATTTACTTAACCTGTAAGCCTTATGATTTAGCAATTTATAAACAATGATTTACTGTTATTTATTTTTAAATTCACAATGTCTTGGCATTTATACACTTAGCAATCTACAAAAAGTAAATAAAACCATTAGTCATTTAAAATGGAAAGCTTTAGTTTGATAAACGCATTAAAGGATTTCTCTACCATAAGAGAACAAAAAAGAAGTGAAACAAATGTCGGTTCTGTGGCCCTGCTCTAACCTTAGCTTAAACCTACTCCAGACAGAGGAGACTCACCTACAAGTGCATTGAACAATCTAGTTCATTTATTGATGCTAAAACTGAAATGGAATATGGACAGTTACTGGGTCTCATTAAGATTACAAGACTCTAGGACTTGTATTTAGAGTCGAACTCCGGATAAAAGCAATCCAATAGTCTATCTTTAATGTACAGTATCAAAAGAGTTATCAGCAGAGTAGGCTTCTTTGACATCCTCCAAACAGTAATGTGTACCTCAAACCATGCTGAAAGTCCTTAATAATTATACTACGAAATTATGGCATTATCACCTAAAGTGATTTTAAGTTATATTTCTCCCAAGTCATCTTTGCAGTGACTTCTATAATGCCACACTCCAGTGCATACAGCAATGTTTTACTTGTCCTCTCTTTCTATCTTTTTAAGCACAAGGAATGACCTTAGTTTAATTTTACAGCCTTGGGTAAACTAGTTTACAATTTTAAGCCATAGGTATAAACACTCTTCTTTTATCTTTTTAAGCTAAGAATTAGTGAACATTTTTGGCCTCTATATCTACTTCACACACTTTGATAACTTGGGTTGTTCTGCTCTAGTATAGTAAACAGAACTGCAAACTAGAAAACTCATACAGATACATTGTGATCTATGCTAATAAAAAATTAAATTCCTGTCTAATTGTATATTACCACATTTTATGAAAAGAGGTAGTCAGCTGCTCTCAAAGTCAGAGGGATATTCTGTGTGACCCGATCTAAATTATAGCATATGTATGGAAAACACATAAAATTCTCCTTTCCGGTTCCTGGGGTTTCATGAGAGGGGTAAGCATCCATCCAGCTCTGAGGGACAGGTTGAAACTGAGGCACAAAGATAGGACTTCATGTCTCCTTATCAACAGAGCATGCAATTACAGAACAATACGACAAGGACAGAGGGGAAAAAACCCTCAGTAATTTCAAATATGACTCCAAGTCCAAAGTAATGCAAGCAGATACTGATATTTAGGTGTCAATTCTCAAATACATGAGCAAATCTATGTAGCCTTTTATAGAGTAAGTTACAGAAAAGATATACAGGTACTTATTAATGATTCTCTCGGAGAACACCTTATAGTTCTGATAGTTTTTTATAAAATCAGGACAACATTCTCTCTTTAGTTCTTAAAACTCTTTGTTTTGATGTTCAGTATTTGGAACAAGCAAGGGATTTTCTGTGGGTCTTAGTCACACTCGAATTTATGTCTCTATGGAAACATGCAAAATGACATCTAGAGTTTATTTCAATGTTGTACCTTTTGGCTTTATTTCATCATTCTATGAAATTCATTTGCTCTTTAAATATATCAGCATTAAAGTAAAATAGCATGACTGCATCTGATTTTGGAACTATATGAACCTAGAATATTCTATTAAGTAAGAAATGTCATCCTTTATGAAAGATATTGCTAAGAATAGGTAAGTACTGACTGTTGCTATTGAATCTAAGTTAGGTTCAGGATTAAGATATATTAAGAAAAATTTATAACTATATAAAATAAAGTTGTATTGGAAAGATTTTAGCAACCAGAACAAAGAACAGTAATTAATTACTTGCTTCTATCTCCAGAAAAACTTTCTAACATCTAGGGGGACTGTTTTCATACCAAATAAAAAAGACATACATTCAATGATAATCACATTTACAGAGAAAACATCCTATTAAAGCAGAATGTTAGAAATGTCTGAGTTAGTGTATCTACTACCCTGTTAGTTAGATACAATTTATAATCATATATGATTAACGGGGAAAATGAGGTATAGAGAAACTAAGTACTTTGATCCAGGTCCCACAACTAGCTAGTGGCAGAACCAGGATTTGAACTCAGTAGTCTGGCTCCAGACCTTTTGTTTTTCACCATTACCCTATACCAAGTTCTCTGTGTAGCACCTTGTTCATAGACACAGTTGTGGGGCTGCAAAAGGTGAATCAGGGCACAGAATAGGTAGAGATCAGGGATAGAAATACAGTTTAAGGAATTCTCAGATACCTAACCATATAATTAATACAACAAATGAGAATAATTCTATAGTTAAGTTGTAGGTCAATAGTTTGACAGACATTAATACAATTTAAGTTCCTATTACTGCCAAAAATGGGACCTACATGTGGAATGTGACAGATGATTTATTTTTTAACACAGTGGTTGGCATATTTAAAACTCCTAAGTTGTAAAAAATACAAAATTCTTTGTATGTATTATCTCACACGGTCCTGACATTGTAACTGCAGAACCTGCCCTCTAAACCACAGCACTGTAAACTATAACCTTTCCTTTCCTGTTGTAGCTTCTATCATACACTGTACTACGTGTTCCTTATGGGTTAGAACTATGTTCTTTACTGTTATCTCAGTACAGATTTGGCCCTCCATTAATATCTGTTGTATGAATTAATGAATGAGAGAATGGGAACGTTTATTTTCTTCTAGTGCTGATGAATTACAGTATATTTACATCTTACATATACGAAAGGACTATGGAAGAACAGACTTTCATGCTCATAAATATTTAAAGTTATTGACTCAAAAATACTGTCACTGACCTGAGATACACATAAATCCAGAAGAGAAAAAGGCTTCATTGTATGAAGACAAGTTGTCAGTCTGGGCATAGACAGCGTACACGGACATGTGTGAACAGGCACATTCCACATAGTCTGAAGTGTCCTCGACCACTTTGCAAAACTGACTGTCAGACAACCAGCTAGGACAAAAACACAATAGTCACTATCCCTCTTTCATAGATACTTAGGGTGTTGAGATGGCTTTTAAAGAAAAAGAATAACTTGATGAACTTAAGTGTTCTTTACTTAAGACTTAAGAAGACCACATTTTTGAGAAGAAATACAGAAGGGAACATCTTGTCCAGGCCATGATATAACAGATTCTACAAGACATTTTAAGAAGCAGTCTAAATACCAACCAAACCTGCCAAAGCATTCCCAGTAACAAAGAAGCTGGTCCTCTCAACAGAGCAGTACCTAAAGTCCCTACCTAACCTAAAAGGTTTCACCCAAGGTTGTCAATGGAAGGCACACTTCTCTACCATTCAAAACTCCCAAAAGATCAACATAGCCGTGATATATGTAGTGTTCACTCTTCGTTTTTTTTCCCAAGTCCTTGTGTTTTGAACCACAGAACTTATTTGTTT
>RJWJ010002113.1:60247-108641 GCA_004363605.1 Indri indri
AAAGAAAAAACCTATTTCAAATGTTAGCTTGTGCAGCTGAAATTCAGTAATAAATGACTAGCATGGACCCTAGACCCTCTCAGCCAGCACAGCCTGACCCTGCAGCATTGATTGGGCTCTGAGTGATAGTAGCTGCTCGGAAACTTGAGATCTTATGCTGAGGAGATTCAAAGAAATAATCACTCTCTCCTTCCCATTCCCATGCGTGGCTTTAATCCAAAAATGTACTCCAAGCCATTTGTGAACCAGAATTAAAAATCCCTGTTGATCCCTTTAAACACAGAGGATCAGCTCCAGACCGCAAGGCTAGATGGAAGGGGGAAAAAGGAGGAATTTCCTTCCCTACCCCACAGATTAACTGATAACCTCAGGAAGGTTACCTGAATTGAGCAGAACTCATGCTACATCCCATGAAAGTCTTAGTAATAAAGATGTAAATAATGTGCTACACACATATTTAAACTGTTGGCTGCATTTGCCATCTGTGAAATGCTGGACCATTTTCTATGCTGCTTCATTTTATTCATTGCAGAGGTTATTCTCCAGACTACATCTCACCTGAGGCCACCAGCTATGCTCAGTATAAGCCATCAGGCTCAGTGATAGCGGAATGGGGAAGGACCAAATTCTGATTTTAAAAATTACCTTGCAGCAGCCTGATTCCAAAAGAGACACAGAGACGTCTGAGGAATAATTCTAGACTCAGCAGAATAAATCCTGTAGCGAACCTCATTGTTGCTAGTCAGGAGTTGTGAACTCTGACCTTTCACGCTCAAAGATAATACCTATAAGGTCAAAAGGAACAGAAAATTTAATGACATTTTCCAATAGTATTATAGCGGAGTCTCCCATTCTGAAACTTGACTTTATTTTTCTGGAAACGTAGCTACTTGTTTTCTCCCACTATTAGTTGTTAGCTCACTTATGAATGCAGGGTGTCCGACTGGTTTGCCATTGTGCACTTTCTACCTCCACGTTAGTCAGTCACTCAGCAGTCTTCCGCTGATAACTCACTTGGACTATACTTGGCTGACTTCCTCAGGAGTTAAGCATATAATAAGATACCATATTAGTGAAAGCTATATTTTTTCACTTTCCCCACTTTTACATGTATTTTACTCAACAAAACACGAAGGAAATATTTTCAACTCCTTTTGAAACTAAATACTCTATGAATAGCTCATAAAGACGGAACACATTTCATATTAGTTCACCATGTGTAGCACTTACCAAAAATCTGATCAAGCAAATGCATTGAGTGTGTCTGCTAAAAAAAAAAACATCAGATTCCAACCACAAATTTTTAAATGGTAGATTACCTTATTTTTCAGTGCAGGAAGACTGTTTCCAGTTATAAACCACTGCTGGCTGCTATACTCTGTGAACTGGACTAATTTACATGTACTTTTCTCAGCCATTATTTCTGCATCTGGGACATCCAATAATCTCTCTGGAACTCGAATATAATCTCCTTCCTTTCCTTCAAACTTGTGCCCGTTGATTTGCTGAGGATACCAGTGAAGAGCCAATATTGACAAATACGGGCAACTGTCAAGGATGGTTTTGCTTCTAAAACAGAAAAGCAAAGGTCTGCTAAAATGGCATGTGTTTGCACAAGTTTATCCATGTATGTTTGTTAAAATGCATTATACTGAGACTTTATTCTTTATGTACAACAATGACTCTACCAACCCAAAGCAGTAAATAGAATGTGCCTTCAGTTCCTTTATGGTTAACTCTCAGGATTTTTTTGTGTAGAACGTTGTGCATCTTCTTGCCTAATTCTCCTTGTAACATAAAACATGGGCTTTTGAAAGCTGTTTTATGGATATCAACATATAATCTATAGCTATAAAATGTACTTTTCTGTGTTAGTCACATAAGCATTGGAGAGACGGGTCAAGGAAAGGGCATCCTCACTGAACTGAAACCTTGTGTTTTACTTAATAACATTGTAAGTCTATATATCCAGGGCCATGTTTTCATCCAGAGTTACTTCATGTCTTTCTACCCCATCAGAGCACTGCTAACCATTTAATATTTAAAAAACAGCCCTGAACAGTGATCTTTATTCATTTAACAATTCTGTTTTGAAGATCTCCTAGGCATAATAAGATCCTGTTCTCAGTGAAATTGCTTCCAAACTCCTGTGTGTGTTGAAATCACTTGGAAGCTGTTTTAAAGTACAGATTTCTAGATTATACCCCAGACTGACTAAATCAGATTCCTTACCCAGGGAGGGGGTTGGAGGTTCTAGGAATTTATATTTGTAACCAGTCTCTCAGATAATCTGATGCAACCTTTTTATGGACCTATCATGCTTGTAAACCATGAGACCATACATAGATAAATTGGATCTGAAATCTGCCTGAAAAAGTGTAGAGAATATTAAAATATCAGGATAAGATTTATGCATTAAATGTTAAAAAGTATATGGGCCACAACAGATGTAGAGTATATATAATTAGATCATGGATCTAAATGATACCTTGTCAAGAGCCCCCCATCTAGGAAATGGAGTAGAGAATTTTAATTTGAGAAAGGAAAAGAAAGGGTAAGGGCCAACTTTTTCCTCTATCTCTATTTTCTAAAAAAAATATCTTCCATAACTTTAACTACCACATTTGAATTGGTGCCTTCAAAGATCTATCTTTAATCTTCCCACTCCCCCACGGCTCTAGGTCCCTGTGTTCAAGCCTCCTATTGTTTCACTTCGATTTATACTGGCCACACACATCTCCACAACAGCTTGTCAAAACTCATCTTTTAATCTCCCCTCTGCCGCCAGACTCCCACATCTTCACCAAAATCTGCCACTGCAGAGCCCCTGGCCAGGCACAATGTGTTGACACCAGTGACCCTCAGCCACATGGCTCCACACCACTTTTCCATCCTGCCACCGGGAATCTACTGAGATTCAGGCCATTAGGTGCCATCACAGACTCCACTGTCTTGGCAAACTGAGACCAATACCACGAGCACGGTGACTGTACCTGACCTTGACACAAGTGCGCCAAGTTCCTGGTCCTTCTTTCTTGCTGATAACCACACTCTCCCTGACACCTTAATCTCCTATATGTATGTCCTTCAAATGCACTCACCTGGATCAATCCCACAATCTGCTTTCTATCTAGGCTGAAGTGAGGGGAGAAAAAAACCCCACATTAACATGTAGACTGGCCCCCTACAAATCCATAGTGACCAACCTCAGTTGGACCCTCGATGACACTTGGCATTGTTTTTACTTGACTTCCAAGTGACTGTTCTAGATTCAATCATTCTCCTCAGTATCCTGGCTCAATTCTCAAACACTTCACTTTTAGCAGATGTCCTTGATACTGCTTAAGACAATGCATAAATAATGCATATCAGAATGCTCAACATCTTTAGAGTTTCCTCAGTGAACAAACCAGTCTTGATCTCTTTCTTATTTTCTATGTTCAATTCGTCACTAGCATGTTAATTCTACCACCTAAGTATCTTCAAGATGCCAGCCTTCTATGTCACTGCCTCAGTTTCAGCCTTCATCTTCCTGTACCTGAGCAGTTATCCCCTATGCAGTCTTCTTATTTCTTGCTTTGCTCTATTCTTTAACCTTTAATACTTTCTTCAATGTCTCTAAAATCCTAAGTCTGATTCTTTCACACACACACACACACACACACACACACACACACACACGCACACACACACACCCTACCTAATTTAATCTATGTTCAACCTTTGAAAAACTGATGATATCCCCAAACACATCATGCTATTTCTTGCCTGATTGCGATTGTACATGCTGTTTCCTCTTCCGGGACAACTCAAAGGTAAAGGTAAGTCTATTTAAAGGAAGCACATGACAGAAAACATACTGATTCATTTATTAATTCTATCCATGCATTATAGTGTAATCACCGAGAATCTACCATGTACCAGACACTGTTCCAGGCTCTGGGAATACATTTGGGAATAAGACAGAAAACACCTCTCTTTTTGTGCATCTTACACACTCTTGAGTTTTCACTGGGCCTTTGAGAGCACAGATATGGGACTTGACATGCACAGTGGGGTAGATGGTTCACCTCTAAGACAACCTTGATATACTGGTGATCTTGCAGAAATATGGAAAACAAATGAAAAAGAATGGGATTATGGGAAGTGCGGTGCTATCAAACAACATAGTTGAACATAGTTCAAGAGAGGAAAACAATAACAGGTATTTCTTAAATACACACACACACATACACACACACACACACACACGCACACACACACACACACACTGTGGCCTCAGTGCAAACTTACCTGAACCAAAAAAATGATCTATTTCAGAAGTTTCAGAAAACAGCATTAGAGACATTTATAAAAGGCATTAAGGAGCTGAACTGCTAATTATTGGTCTCAGATGGACATTTAGAAGCCGTGGTGAGGATTACAGAAGGGGTCTTCTGAGAGGGGGCTCCTGTAAGTCTTTTCTGATGCTTTGCTGATTTTCCACACTAAGAAAACTTCAATTCCCAGGACTCACTTATAAGGGTTAAAGGCAGAGTACAGTGTAAGGAGATGTTGGTTCTGTACCTTAACCTGAAGTCACACACCAGCACTGATCTGGGCTGAGAGACTGGGGCACTTTGGAGCCACGAGGCTGGAGGGAAGGTTTTCAGAAAAAGCAGGTGGTTACCATCTATTCTAACCACACAGTCTAGTGGCCAGTAGGGGCTATAGAGTCACATAGGCCTGGGATTGAGGCCAGGCCTCACCGTGGACTGTGTGATCCTTTGCTAGCTGTGTAAGGCTCCTAGCCTCAGTTTCTACATCTGTAACAGAAATACTAACAGCGCTAACTCTAACCTTGAATAGCTACTTAAAATGGTCTTTTGTAAGGACAAAATGATATGTACAACTTTTAGCAAGGATTAGGTTGAATCATATGAAATTTTCAACATTATACTGTTTTTACCTACAAAAAAGGCAATTCATATTATTCAATTTAATACAATGTTAGGACTACAGCAGAGGTATAGTTAATTTCATTTATATTATTATTATTATTTTATCCCTTGTTCTCTCTTGTAACCCCTTTAGATCCTTTGAATTTCATGTGTCTTGTGACCTAAGAACTAACATTAAAAATTTCACATATCTAACTGATTTTTAAATTAACCTGTCAGAGTTCATAAAAAGCCCCATAAATAAATAGATAATTTAAATTATTATACAAGATTTTTTAAATGTAGTCTTCAAAATGTTCCTGAATTTCAGTGCTACTTTATGAACACTGATAACAGCAATCATGGAAAATAAATAATAAAACTTATAGTTTTATATAATAATCTTAACCAGACATACCCCATTAAATAACAGTTAAATAATAGTATTGTTTTTAAGGTAACATATAGTATTCTGTGAGAATTGGGAGGAATCTCAATCTCGATGTTCTATTATCAGGCATTTTTATGTTAAATCAAATAGAAATAAAATATTTATACATCTTTACACTACTATGATCCAATTTACATTATGAATATAATTTATAATACCATAGCGTCTAAAGTATGTTAACATACAGTTATAAAATTAATTGTATAATTAATAATGAGCCACATTTTATTTTTCCCTTTTCCTCTTGCTAGCTTTCCTCCATAAAACTCCAGCTGTGAAACAAAGAGTCTGAAGTTCAACAACATTCTGCAAGCTGTCACCAAGTGGATGAAAACCATCTTAACTCTAGAAGCACAACTAACAGCACATCAAGACACACCCAAAGACTGGAATCATCTTCCTTATTTTTTCTATTTGGAATGTATCTTCTACTCATCAAATAAATAAAAGAGGGCAGTAAGACTTTTCATATTTTAAAACAACACTTCAAAATATCAGAAATGTATTGTTGACAGTGTAAATTTATTTTTCTTGATTTAACCACTATGTTTTCTTCAAGTAACTTCATTTGCCCAATAGGTACAATGCATTGGCCATATAATTCTTACTTACATCACCTAAATATCCATTTGCATTACATATTGCTTTATAAACAGTAGGAAAAAATACACAAAAGATTCTGCTAATATATTAAAAGATACTTACTTTTCACCAGGAGAGCCACAGGTAACATCAGTCAGCAGAGAAAAGGCAAAATTCTCAGTCACTTCTGTAAAGTGACTGAATCCCCTTGTGTCCTTGCGCTTTGGGTTAATAAGAGCACAAAGAATCTCATAGAAAAGAGTTCGGCTTTCAACACTGAAAGCTTGATATTTTCCTTTAGCAGTTATCTGGGAAAAAATATCCAAGTATGAAAAGATGTCTTCAAGAATAAACTTCTTCAAATATATGTAATGTATATATAACTTATGTTCTTTATTAATAGTTATTTACATTAATAGGATAAGGATGAACCTACGAAGAATTTAAGAAAAATAGATACCCACATTATATTTCAAATACATCCATTTGCACTTTAAAAGGCATAAATAAGCATGTATAAAGAAAAGGTATAATCACCAAAATGTTTTCTATCTAATCATTATATAAAGCCTCAAATGGCTGCATGGATCACTTAATTTTAACTATAATAACTAACATCATGAGTTAAAATCAGTCCCACTTTTACATGTATCCCAGGAGTCTTATTCATTTGATCAGCAAATGAGGAAATAAGTACCTCAACAATATTTGTTTATAATGGAAGCAAGATTATTCTTAATTATCCATTTTTCAGTGAACAGAAGCTACCATATATCACTAAATTTCTAAAGCATCAAATGAGAAAATCCTTTCCAAGAGTAGTTAAGAGCTCCTGGCACTCTTGCCTTTTATAGTAAGTGTGCACCTTCCTACTTTAAAAAACTGGATTATTTGTTGTTTGAGAGACAAGGAAAGAAAATGGAAGGAAAAATATTCTTCATGATTTTTCCTTGCTAGAACGAAGGGGACTGCATCTTTACTGTCTGACTAAGTGTGGGTGTGCAGCCATTGACTTATTAATCCCTTTCATTCTAATATATTTGATAAGTCCCTATTACTTCTTCAAACTTACATCATCACTTTCTGTATGATTCTTAAAATGTGCCCCACCTGCCACCATACATTATCACTCTCTTTGTACCTTGCATGTACCTTTATTAATGAATTTATGACAACTTTGAAATGGTTTGTCTGTTTCTCCCACTAAATGAGCTCATTGTGTAAGTGGTTTCATGTTCTCCATTTTTTTCACAATTTGGTAATCTAGTAGAGATCCAAGTTCATAGCAGAACTCAAAATCTGAATTAAGATGATTCACCATCTCAAAGAGAGTAAGGCAGAATGGAGAATACTACACAGGGAAAATATAGTAAGAGGTATAGAATACAAATTTAACAATCAAAAATCACAAACCGAGACAGAGAACAGCCCATTGGATACTGAAACAAGCAAACTGAATGTGATAAATAAAAAATAAGCTAAAAAAAAAAAAATCCCCCAGAACCCAGACAAAAAATAACAGACAGGTAGTATCAATCTTAGTACAAATTTCTAAGATACAGGCATATAAAAGAGCAGGTAGAAAAAAATAACATAGTTCCTTAATAAACCGAAGAAATATTCATGTCTAAAAATGCAGATATTGCTTTATAATAGGGAAAATTAGAAAAAGAGACAATATAAGATGTATCTGGGTGATTTTTAAAACATACTATTTCAAGAATTTTAAAGAATTATACCAGAAACCTAGGAAAAAATTGCTAACAGAGAAAAAGAATTCAATTTGACATCAGACTTTTCTGTAAATGAAATGCCAGAAGCCAGCAGAGCAGCATGTGCAGAATTTTAAGAATTAAAGGTTGTGATCCAAGAATTCTGGTGTTACCAAACTTCCATTCATATTCAAGGGAAATAGAAAGTTTCTTTTAGTAAAGTGTGCAAAAATGAAAGAAAAAGACCATTTCTATAACACTTGGTTAGTATGGGCACTTTGTAGTTTCCAGCAGTTTCCATTGACTTCTTTAATCTTCGCAACAACCTAGGAGAAAGGTCCTATTGTTATCTCTGTTTTGTTTCCAGTTAAAGAAACTGAGGCAGGAAGAGGATGACTAATTTGTCCTAGAGCACAAAATTGGTGACTGTCCAAGCCCAGGAGGTGCTCCTGACAGCCGTCTTCACAGACTCACAACATTCCCCACTTGCTTGTCCAAAAATAACAACACAGATTGACTCAGTTCACAGACAAGTCAGTCAAAACTATTGCAAGCATGAAATATAAAAACAGCCAGTAAAATAGAGAGTTAAGTCTAAATCCTTGTCAGTATGGTTATAAGCCGAATCAAGTATAAACAAATAATTCTTAAAATATAATACACATAATATTAAAAAGCATATAATAAAAAGAAATAGTCTGGCTCTAAAGGGCCATTTACACAAACAACAACAAAATAACTCCCCAAATTATCAAAATTGGCTTACAAACAAGTGGAAGACCTGAATCAACCATGGGAAAAATAATTAAAAGCTGTCAGGATAGAAAACAAAAAACAGAGACCTTTGGAGGTGAGGGACAATCTATGAAATTTCCACAAACAAATCATTTCTGTGCTCTTTCAAGTGTTCCAGAACACAAATTTAGAGACAACACCTCCACCTCCTGACTTGTGTTTGACTAAACGTCAATAACCACGAACCCGAAACCTGACAAAATTAAGAAGTAGTGTATCAAATTCAGCAGGGTTTTAAAAGACTGCTATTGTTATTAAAGCAAATGATAGCTTTTAAAATAATGTTTATTGCACCATGCCTGGGAAAATTAGGGGATAGAATATTATGTCATAGCAAAAATTTACAGTGAGTCATTTAAAGCTGTTACTCTTTTTAGTACAATATTTGTATCATCTGAACATAAATAAGTAGTCACTTCCAGTGTGTGTAACAATTATCGAAGATTTATTGAGATCTTGCTAAAAAGAAATATATAGAGCAGATTCTGTTTCAAAGAACTTAAAATGTAGAGACAAATAAAACAAGTATGAAACAATTTCACTTAAAATACAAGACATTATAGAATGAAGTTCTATCCAGTACCTGAAAGTTCTATTCTGTACTTTTAATACTTGAGATTATTTTAGAGTGCATAGCAATTTCATATGTTATATATGAATGGATGTTAGATAAAGTACAGGTGACCCATTTTGCATTTCAGATAAGCAAACAATGACTTTTTGGTAAACCTATGTCCCAAATAAGTATTTGTTATATACTAAAAAAATTATTTGCTGTTTATCTCAAATTCAAATTTAATTGGGCATCTTTTATTTTTATTTGCTAATTTTTGCAACCTTATCTATACATGATGATCTACATTTTAAGTGCTTGTTTCATTATTCTCTTATTCTCATTGTTATAATTATGTTTAAAACATGCAATATATATTTTTTGCATTTTATAGATATACCTGAATTTATTTAACCAAGCCTCCCTTAATGGCTATTATTCTTACCAATTTTTATTATAGTAAGTAATGCTAAAATAAACATTATTGTCATACTTATATTTGCAAAAATGTTCCCCACACCCATTAGGTTTCTTTTAACTTTTCTTGTGGTATTAATACGTACAAAGAGAAATTTCATTTAAACTGTATGTGGTCAAGTCATCAATCATTTCATTTATGGCTTCTGGATTCTGTTAGATGCTTTATAAAAACCTTCCTCACTCTAAACTAAAATGATAAAATGATTCATTCATGTTTTCTACTACTTCCATAGTTTCAGTCTTAAAATCTTTGAAATCTTTGATCTGCCTAGAACTTATTTGCTGGTAGGGTTTAGGATAGGGATCAGCTCTATTTTGCTGTCGAATGGTTAACTCAGCTGTCTCAGCACAATTTACTGAATAATAATTTTTGACCCATTGATTTAAAATGTCACCTTTGTCATATAGAAAATTTTCAAATGTGCTCGGGTTTATTTTGCACTCTTTTTTCTATTTCATTGATCTGAATGTCCACGCCTGCACTAGTACCACTCTATTTTAATAACTGTAACTTCATAATATATTTCAAGTACATTTTCTTATCTGGTGGGGCAAGGTTCCTCTCATTTTTCTTCTTTTTCAGAAAAGTTTTGCCTATTCTCACATGTTTAATCTTCTTGATAAACTTTATTATCATTTTGTCAAGGTAGAAAACCTCCAGAATAACTTATCGATATTTTGATAGGGATTACACTGCATTTATTAATATAAGTTAATTTACAGAAAACCGTTGTTTCCATAATATTGAATCTTCTTAATGCAGAACAAGGTATGGATTTCTATTTATTCAAGTCTTTTACATTACTCAGTAGAATTTTAAAGTTTTCTTTACATATTTTCTATATATACATATATATTACCTATTATTATTAAATAAGTCAGTTATTTAAATCACCAAATTTCAGTACTAATGTACATATAAAAGGAGTAGCATAATTTTTTTTAATGTTAATGATAATAACCTGATTTTAAAATAATCAGAGCAAAGAGGACATCAGCTGGAATAAAATGCTATTTTAAATGATATTTTCTACTTGATTTTATAATATTTTTATAACATGTCAAATATATTTTATTCCCCTAATTATTCCCAGATTATTTATGTTATATGTTACCTTAATATATGAGAAAATTGTACTGTTTGCTAATGGTTAGTCAAAAAAAGTTAATTACATTTTTCATTAGTAGCTGCTTTCATAATTCAGTTTTATTATTCATGACAGAACTAGTAAATAATCAAGATATACTACCTGACAACCTTACTAAAGTAAGTGTTGATTCTTGATCAATAATATATAGCTCTCTTATATAACTTAATGAGAAAAAAACAGTAGAATTTCCATATGTCTTCTCTAATTCATATGAAATGAGGTTTTCTTTTCTTTTACTATACATTCTTTCTGCCTTCTGGACAATAACAACTTGCCATATCCCATGCCATTTTATCATTAGAAAATTGAAATAACAATATTTCTGAGAGTGAATTCTTATTTCTAGAACTTTCTCTGCTTGAAATAGAAGTCACTTCTCTTTGCTTTACAAGCTGGTTAGCATGGCCTCCTCTTCTCACCTCTGCACTTTATCATTTTATTTTCTACCATTCAAGCCTTGTATTTTAAGAGGTATCACAGGAAACAAAATGGATGTGGTAATCTAAAACCCCACAATAAACATTTAACCATCTAAAGATCACTATGTAAGAAATATAGTATCTATAAATTAATATGTATATACTTTAAACTTTTAATTCTTGTACATAAATATGTTGATAAGAAATATCTTGATAAGAAAGCCCAAAATAAACTCCCATAGGATTCTTCTCCTTTAGTAATAATTCTTTTTAGATATCTTTTTTCATTTATATTCTTGGGATATTACATTTCCATTTAATTCCATCATTGGCAGAGGTATAAATAAATAGTTTTAAAATAAAATCTGGTCGGTCCAAGTCCATACCAAATTGAATGCCTAAAATCATTTGTTCATTCTTTAGTTCTCCTATTCTGTGAAAGTTTTCAGTGCCCAGGAGCAGCAGAGAACAGGCAGAGGGCAATAGTTCCTGCTCCACAGCATTTAAAGTGTATAGACTATGTAGATAATCTAGTCCAAGTCCTCCTTTCAGGGACTCAAAATACTGAGGCTCAAACTTCAAAGATAATTGGCCAGTTTCTGGAGAATCACTGAGTGCCTGTAGCTTTTGATCTCTGAAGCCTCTTTTCTGACACTGAGCTGTCCTTACTACTAAACTAGATAACTCGTCATTCTCCAAGCCTAAGTAAGACTGAGGTTTCCCAACAGGCATCGGTCACATCCAAGCCAAAGGACACAGTCAGACATGATGCATTCCATTCTTATTTTCAGAAATTTAACTTTATCATAATTTCGTGCTAACTGATGTGAGCATGTGATTTTTGTTTTGTTCGGGTTTTTTGATTCATGAAATTTTACTAAAACAAGTGCTTCTTACCTTTTCTACTAAGTGCATCACGGCACTGAGTTGTTCGTCTGTGTTCTCTGTGGCCACTTTCATGTTGATGTTGTGGAGCACCCTGTTGAGAATGTCGTCATCCAGGGGCTGGTGCAGCTGATCTGCAAGCCCCCAAATGGCCTGCGACTCTGAGTCAGAGACGAGGGTGATGTTGGCAGTCCCATACACTTTATCAATTCTGGCACCACCTTTTGGGTCGAAAAGCACAATCTGGAAGCGTTTAGGAAATGGATTTAAAGACCCTGTCTCTGGTGTTAGGACGACATCTAATACAGCGTTTCTTTGGCCAGGTTCAAAGACCAACATGCCTTCAGTTCTCACAAAATCCTTCCCAGAAATAGCTGGAGACATAAGAGTACGACCAATTGTTTCAGCACTCCTCAACTCCTGGAAATTAAACAATACAATTTAAGTGAAACTATAACACCTCTGATCTTGTCCTAAACACATTCTTATTTCTTGAACAAATTCTATTTCTCTTAAACAAACTTGAGGGCAATGACTATAAGAGTACTACTAAAACATAGGGTTTTATCGTTTTTCTAATTTTCTAATTTAGACAAATAAATACACGTCATATGGTGATGAGGCTAGAAAAGAGATATCTTAGAATGGATCAAAGAAGAGAAGTAGAACAGAAATGTCACTATTGCCTCACAGAACTTCTCCAATTGTGAACACAATAAAAATTGCACTTTAAATAATACATGCTGCAAAATATAAGTATGGAAGAAAAGAGGAAATATTTAGATTTTCATTCTCACCTAGAATTTCTGGGGTGGTGGTGGGGAGAGTACAGAGTAGAAGGAAGGAAAAAGGAAGAAGAAATTGGTCTCATGTTAGACATGGAAATATACTAAGGAATAAGGTCCTGGACATAAATACCTCTGATTTTTTTCAAATTATGGTTATTAAAAAGTTCTTTTGAAAAACACGTTTTGGAAAGTGAAGTATGAACACTTAGTCAAGGAAGAATCAATAGAATGTGCATTGATTTACTGCTGAGCCAACAACTATTAAACTCCCAGTATGTGACAAGTGGCATACCACAGATGCATATTTGAATAGCAGAATACCTGCACTCATGGAACTATTATTCTAGCAGAGTTATAGATTGTATGAGGGCTATGGAGTTTATGAAGGCACTGCCACAAATACTCTTTACTAAGTCTCCAATAGCAAAGTATTAATAGTATGTGTATTAGTCAGAACTAATAGGATGTGTGTACATATGTATATATGTGTATATATACCTGTGTATGCATGTGTATATAGAGAGAGATTTGTTATAAGATAAGGAATTAGCTCATACAGTTGTGGGGGCTGAGAAGTCTTAAGACATGCATGGTGATTTGTCAAGCTGGAGACCAAAGAAAGTCGATGATTTAGTTCTAGTCTAAGTTTGAAGGCCTGAGAACCAGGAGAGGCAATGGTGTAGTTCCAGTCCAAAGACCAGCAGGCTTGAGACCCAGGAAAAGCCAATGTTTTAGCTTGAGTCCAAAGGCAAGAAGAAGCCAGTGTCCCAATTCAAAAGCCACCAGGCAGGAGGAATTCTCTCTTACTTGAGGAGGGTTGGCCCTTTTGTTCTACTCAGGCCTTCAACTGACTGGATGAGGCCCACCCACAGTAGGAGGGACATCTGCTTCATTCCATCTACTGATTTATATGTTAATCTCATCCAAAAACACCCTCACAGAAACACTCAGAATAATGTTCGATCAGATATACGAATATCCCACGGTCCAATCATGTCCAACATGGTCCAACAAATAAAACTTACTGTCATAGTAGGGAAAACTAGAAATTTATAAAAATATATTGTTTCATTAATAAGAGTCCTTTATGAGTTACACAATAGTGATAACATGTGTTTTGAAAAGAATCACTTATAAAGAATCTAGAAAAAATGTAAACGAATAACATAGAGATGGTTGCATTCAGATTCATCTTTTGGCAACTTTAATTACTCTCTCATCTGAGTATATGAATTGGTTTAAAATGTGTCTCAATCTCTTTATCAGCTGTTCTTTATCTCCAGTTCCCCTTCTTCCACTCTAGAAAGTGGTGAGCACGTGATGATATATATTTCAAGGGAGAAGAGAAAGAACGAAGCATATACTTTTTCTCATTTCTCTTCCTGTCTTACACACTCTCAACAAAAATGCTAAAATCTCCTCGCCCTGAATCAAAATACTTCTCTTTGTGTTCATACCACTTCGAGACTGTTTAGAATGCAGCTTATTTTCTGGTTTCATATAATAGAGAGATTCGTCTTCTTGTTTGCTGCTGTGGACTCTGTCATTAAGATAAGTTTTTCTGTCTGGCCAACTTCCAGGACAGCTTGCTACCCACAGCTCTAGACTTATGCTCACGTCTCTGATTCACACGATTGCTACAACATACTGGCCATACATATATTTGTATTTTGTGCACAGAATGTTCTATTTTTTTTTTTTGAGCCACCCAGTAGTGACACAACTAAGCACATACTAAACTGGACTTTTAATAAAACATTGTAAACTTGAGGCTTAAAGAGTCACGAGGTTTGGAATCGTGAAACAGGGGAAATGGCAGCACTGTCCAGAATGGTGGTTTTCAAATTGCGAGTTTCCTGAAGTTATATAAGTTGAGAGGGAAAAAAAAGAGAGGGCTAAGGTGGGCAAGCACGATCTTCACAATCATGCTTTAAACAGACACACATTTTTGTTTTACTATATTAGCGTTTCACTGCCAAAGCAAAGTAAAACATAATGCTGAAAAGGTATACGGTGTTGTTTGGGCCAAGCCCAGTACCTGGCCACTTAGTGTTATGTAGCGTTGCTCTTCTGAGTTCCCACCTACCCACCTGCTCCCTGTCTTTTATCTGATGTCACCTAACAGGATGGATGTGAAAAGTGGCAGTAAGGCCTCATGAACTCATAGATTTTAAGAAACGTAAAGATCAGTTAGTGTTAGAGGTTCTGAAGAAGAAAATTTTCAACTAGTTCAGATGTAAACCAAAACTAGCTCTTACTTTTTGCCTCTGGTCTTATACATCTACATTCTGAAGAAATTTTAACTCCCTAAAGATTATATAGAACAGATTTACGTAAGATTGAATAATCAACCTTGTTGAAAGAAAGAAAAATAGAAAAGTCTATCATTTTAAAACATGATCTACCTGTTGCTGATGCATGAAAAATTGAGCTATTTGCAGGATAAAGCTTAATGTAATAAATAAATCATAAATTATGATGGTATCCTCCAAAACTAATGTATGAATTATTCTCCGTTTCATTACACTTGCTATAGTTAAAGAAGAAAACCTTAACGTGTATGAATATGTATTCCATGCTGACCTGGGTACTAAAGTTAACAGACATCATTACTCCTGTCCCAGAATCTCTGGCCACCTCCAAACTGATTAAAGTGGCCTTCTTGTGAGCCACTGCCAGCCGAGAACCCACAGAGAAATACATGAGGCTTCGAGGTTCATCACGCTGCAAGATTTTAATCTGTGCAAATCTGGCACTATTGTTTATTGCTGCTCCAGCAGTTACTTCATATAGTTCCACAAAAAAAGGCATTTCAACTTGAGGTATCTGACAAGGAGAAAAAGAAAAAAAGGTTATTACTAGTATATTTCTATTTTTAGATAGTCTGATATTAAATAGTATAATTCATATACATCATTACAGAAATAAATACATATCTAGAGACACATTCTGTATAATTACAGAATTAAATTCTTATGTGAGATTACCATAGGATTTATTTTTGGTCTTTCTTTAAAAATACATATGCTTTCTCTGGGTGAATTTCTTACTGGAACATCAACATCAGAAGACAACCTATGTATACTTCAATAAGCAAAAGGATAAGTAAAATGTATTCATATAATGAAATATTATAAAGGGGTTAAAAGTAATGAACTAGTTTAATATTTTATGACATAGGTGGTTCTCAAAAAGTGATAATGAGTGGAAATATCAAGTTGCATAATGATATGTATAACGTGGTACCATAAATGTAAAGTTAAAAATTATAGAAATATAATTTCTATAATATAATTGTTAGAATATATAATTGTTAGAAATATAATTGTTAATGGATACATATTTATGTAAAGATTAAAAAAAAACCCACCACACCATGACAGCAGTTGCCTTGGGTAGAGGGGTTGGATGAGGGACAGGGCAGAGTGTGGAGCTGGAGAATAACACTGGGCAGAAGGAAAAAGGGGAATTTCAACATTGCCTGGAAGGTTTCAATTTTATTTCTTTTATTTTTAAAAGTTTTTAAATAAATATTGATAATAGTTCTGTAAATTTGTGCATTTTTCAAACTTTCCCAAAATTCAGTATCAAGTAAGTCTAAATCTAGTCTGCTGGTTATAGGTTGCTCATGTTTCATTTGGTTCTTTCTCAACAAGCTCAAATAATTTATTTTCTAAAGCCTGAATTCAATTTTATAACATACTGTCAATCGCCTGTTTTTACTAATGATTCACTCTTACACAATAATCTAAAAATCTTAACAATAGTGTTAGTTTCCTGGCATACTCCAAAGGAGCTAAACTGGTGCATTTTTCAACTTCATGTGTCATTCTCTAATTTGATATAATACATCATTTTTATTTATCAGTAAGAGCCTTATTCATCATATGTTTTGTGATCATTTTAATGATAATCATTAGTTTATGACATGATACAACAAACTCTTTGATATTATTCAAAAATAAGCCATAGCTTAGTAACATAATAAATAAACTTCATCTTCTTTTGTTGTCTGAAGAAATACATTTAGCTTTCCTGTGGCACATATCATCCTTTACTTTTGCTGATCAACTGTCAGTAAATATTGAAATATGGAAATAACTGTATTCTCACTTTTGAGAAACTAAATTTGGCAAATGCAGTAAACTAAAGCACTAGTACGGGTAACTACAGTCAAGAGCTATTATTCCCTAACGGCCAAGTGAACTTGAATTCACAATAGTTTCTTTGAACTAAGAATTTCAGCATATTACATTCCACCAGAGACTCTTATCTTTATTTTCCAGTAAAATATTCTATTTCATTTGTGACAATGCACACTTGCAACCACTTACAACCCAAAGAATATGTTATAATCTAAGTGAAGAACCATCTAAAACTGAACAGTGTACAGATGAGTGCCTACACATCATTAGACTAGAGATAAAGGGAATCTTCTAGACTTACAAAGAAATATTCTATTCCAACACATTCCTCAAGTCTGTTGAGAACCCAAGATTCACAGATCATATCTGAATCTCTCTAAACTCCTAAATGTGATGGAAGACCTCACAGGAACCCATTCCATGTGTAACTGCCAGCAGGTTCCTTTCCTAGATAGGTCAGAAGCATTCCAGGATGATCTTTTGCCCCAACAAGTATAAAATGATCTTTTCTGGGCCCAGAACTGCTCAGAAACAGGAAACCAAAGTAATAGTTACACAATATCATACTTACTTCAGTATTTTTTAAAACATTTACAACAAATGTTTAAACACTGATTAATTTAAACAGATTTTGTGTGTTAAGAGTATGTTTCCTAAGGCAATTTTTACCTTATTCATTTTGCTAATATAGAACCATAAGATAAATTATCATGTAAAGGGCAAGTGGACTGTAACTCCACCGATAGGTTCTAATCTTGTCCCAGTAATTGAATGAGCAGGTTACTTAAATTCTTCATAACTTGAAAATGAAAGTATCGAATAACCATAGAGATGATAATTAGAGATACGATAAAGTAGAAAAACGTTAAGTTGAGGGTCAGGAGCCTGACTGAGGTGAGGAGACAGCACCATCAATCAGTGGTATAATTCTGTGGATGTCTTTGTTGTGTTTGCAGTATCTGTAAGGCCTCTACCACCAGTGTTGGTGTAGTTACTACTCAAGTCACTGAATTCCCTAGGTCTCCATTCCCATGCATTCTGAATAACAGCAAAACCAGCTCTCACTTAGCAGGAGCCAACTCCTTACCAAAGGTGTGCTAAGAACCTTTCATTCATTATCTCATTTAATCTATCTCACAGCCCTATTATTAAGCCCATTAAACCTAGGAGGCTCAGGAAGGCAAAGCAACTTGTCCAACGTCACCCGGAAAATTAGTAAAATAGCTGAGATTTGAATCAAGGTCGTCTATCATCAGAGCCCAAACTCTTAAGACCTATAGTGACTCCAAAATAAATTCAGTATAACTGATGCCCTTCTTTTAATAAAAAATGAAGAAGATGGTTCCTAAGTCAAAAGTCTAGTAATAATTGTGTTGTTCTGCTAGAACCTTCAAATAATCTCTCAAGACCCACTACAGAAAAATAAGGCCACAGAACCGTTTATCAGACATAGAAGAATTTGAACTAGATGAGCAGTAAGATCCCTTCTAGTCATAAAATATAAGATGTTAAAATGTCTATTAGAAGTTCATAGTACTTTTTTAAAATATTTTTTCATTTTTGTAAAAACATAATCTTCTTCCTTCTCTCTTTTAAAATTTCCTCTTACTGAAACTAGAATGTATATTATCCTTGCCTATACCTTGTCTTTCAACAGCTGGAAAGGCAATGAGGGCAAAATGCCTTGAAAATTAGCTGCTTCTCCATACTACCCAAAGTGATTTACAGACTCAATGCAATCCCCATCAAAATACCAATGTCATATTTCACAGATCTAGAAAATATAATTCTACGCTTCATTTGGAACCAGAAAGGAGCCAGAATAGCCAAAGCAATCTTAAGCAAAAAGTGCAAATCTGGAAGCATCACATTACCAGACTTCAAACTATACTACAAGTCTATCATAACCAAAACAGCATGTTATTGGCACAAAAATAGAGACATAGACCAATGGAACAGAAAAGAAAACCATCCACATACAGCCAACTGATCTTTTACAAAGCAGACAACAATACATGAAAGAAACCCTATTCAATAAATGGTGCTGGGAAAACTGGATAGCCACACACAGCAGAATGAAACAGGATCCATATCTCTCACCACTCACAAAAATTAATTCAAGATGGATAAAATACTTACATGTAAGGTATGAAATTCTAAGAACTCTAGAAGAAAATACTGGAAAAACTCTTCTACATATTGGCCTAGGCAAAGAATTTATGACTAAGACGCCAATAGCAACCACAGCAAAAATAAAAATAAATAAATGGAATTTGATTAAACTAAAAAGCTTCTGCACAGCTAAGGAAATAATTACCAGAGCAAATAGAGAACCTGCAGAATGGGAGAAAATATTGACAAAAACTCAAGCAAATCAGCAAGCAAAAAAAAAAAATTAAAAGGTGGGCAAAAGACATGAATAGAAGCTTTTTCAAAAGAAGACAGACAAATGCCTAATACATATACGAAAAAATGCTCAAAGTCACTAATCATCAGGGAAATGCAAATTAAAACTACAAAGAGATATCACCTCACCCCTGTTAGAATGGCTTTTATTAAAAAGTCCAAAAATAGTAGATGCTGGTGTGGATGCAGAGAGAAAGGAATGCTTATCCACTCTTGGTGGGATTGCAACCTCTATGGAAAACAGTATGGAGATTCCTCAAAGAACTAAAAGTAGACCTACCATTTGATCCAGCAATCCCACTACTGGGTATTTATCCAAAGGAAACAAAGTCATTTCATCAAAAACACGCTTACATTTGAATGTTTATTGCAGCACAATTCACAATTGCAAAGATGTGGAATCAACCAAAATGCCCATCAATTCAGGAGTGGATTAACAAAATGTGGTATATGTATACCATGAAGTACTAATCAGCCATGAAGAAGGATGCCTTTTGCAACAATATGGATGTAACTGGAGACCATTATCCTAAGTGAAGAATCTAAAGAATGGAAAAACAAACACCATGTGTACTCACTGTGGAATTGGAACTAATCCATGGGCACACATGTGCACTCAATGGAAATCAATCAGTGGGGAGGGTTAAGGAGGGGATTGGCAAAAACCTACATAATGGGTACAATGCACACTATCTGGGTAAGGGCATACCTATAACTCTGACTCAAGAATTTCAAAAGTGATCCTTGTATCCAAAAATACTTGTACCCCTGTAATACTTTGAAATTAAAAAAAAAGAGAGAGAGACCAGATGCGGTGGCTCACACCTGTAATCCTAGCACTCTGGGAGGCCGAGGCGGAGGATTGCCTGAGCTCAGGAGTTCGAGACCAGCCTGAACAAGAGCGAGAATCCGTCTCTACTATAAATAGAAAGAAATTAGCCAAACAACTAAAAATAGAAAAAATTAGCCGGGACGGTGGCGCGTGCTTGTAGGCTCAGCTACTCGGGAAGCTGAGGCAGGAGGATCGCTTTAGCCCAGGAGTTTGAGGTTGCTGTGAGCTAGGCTGACGCCATGGCACTCTAGCCCAGGCAACAGAGGGAGACTCTGTCTCAAAAAAAAAAAAAAAAATTTTAAATAAAAAATAAAAAAAAAAAAGAAAATTAGCTGCTTCTCAGAATGTAGAAGAAAATTCAACTCTGTGATTTGGACATTACATTTGAAAGAGAAATTAAAGGTGAGACTAAATTCTTTCTCTTATCTAAATGAAACTATTTGATTATGGGTTCAGCAGCATTTCTCCAGCTAGGAAAAAGTATTTATACAGTTAGCATCCTATGTATTGCCTACCACATTCTCTTACCCCTTAATTATGACATCTTTAGTATCTAGGAATTAATTCCTTTAGTTCTGTCTTGCAGGGGGGCAAGCACAGAGGAAGCATTGTCTTCTCAATCACATCTATACTCTAACTTTCCTACTTCCCTTCCTTTCAGCTTGCCCAAGACCATTCCTGTTGAATCTTCTCTCTCTGCCACACGTAGCGTTCCCTTCAAACTGTATTAAAGCACAACTTCTCTATGTTTCAGAATCTTTAGCTACTTTGCCTGGCTGCTGTCACCAACAAGGTAGTTCCCACTCTGAAAATTGTCTTCATTTCTTATAACAAATAAGTCTCACTTTACCAGAATCAAATCAGCTAAAGACTGATAAAGACATTTATCCCAATAACAAAGTAGGCGTGAACTGACTGATCTCACAAGATTTTACTTACAATTATAAGGTTAACATCTATTGCGTGAGACACTTATTTAAAGTCTGGTGAGATCTTTCCAGGATTCTAATTCACCAAAAATCCTATTATTCAAGATAAAATGCCTGATAGAATTTTTAGTAACTCATGTATGCAACACATATTGATGGAGGATGGTGGGAGGGATGCAAAGAAGAATAAAAACCACGTTCTAATTTTTGAGCAGCTAAGGGTCTAATAATCTAGATAAAACATGTATAATAATGTATAAGTGTGCATATAACTGATAACTTCCATAAGAAAGGTACAGATAATGTTTTGTAAATTTAGAAGATTAAGAATTCCATTAAAACTGGAGATTTCAAGGGAGGAATCATGGAGGGAGTGGTATTTTGATTAATTGTTAAGGGACAGCAATAGTTAGGAAATGCAGGGATGAGAAGGTATAAAAATACTTGGAACATATGCATAGAGGATGATTTAAATGTATTCAAGTAGAATACAGTAAATCCTCACTTAACATCATCATCAACAGGTTCTTGGGAACTGCAACTTTCAGCAATATGATATATTGTGTCGTAGGAACTTAATGCTTATTTATATCAATCAGACTATGGTAAAATTTGGTTAGTTATAAGCACATCATTTTGCTTAAAGTTGCAGTTTCCCACAACCTATGGATGATGTTAAAAGAGGGCTAATCTAATATTTTGAATATTGAAATATCAATCAGTTCCTCATTGTCAGTGGGATGAAAAATTTTTAGTAGCTGATGAAAAACCTACTCAAGAAAAGCAAAATACAATAATATGACATGTTAAACTAAAAAAAAAAAAATAGGAATTTAAAACCTTAAAGAAAAAACATATTTTCTAGCTCTAAGCAAAACCAAGGTAGCCACAGCAGCAGTACATCTGCCTATTATCAACTCTCCTGCCTACCTCTAGTATTAATGCATAGACGCGGATCTCTAAAATACTTTCTGATGAAAGAAATCAAGTCCTTTGACAGTAGTTGATTGGATGTCTTAGATTAGGAAAAATCAAGCCAGCTCCAGAATGTATTATGGCTATAAAGCAAATATACTTTTTAAAAGTAACACTGAAAAGACAAAGACCAGCTTAATGAGACTGTCAGTGGCCATGATACGACTATTTGAGTACCAAAAAGAAAATCATTTAGCAAATAATTAAAATTAGTTGAATTTGAATCTTTAATGATACCAAAAGGAGAAAAGTTATTGTAGTATAAAAAAACAGTAGTTATAATGCAATATATGTGTGAATATAATAGCATGTACTTAATATTTTATTAATTTTAATGTATAGGAGAGTATTAACATATCAAGAGACTTGTATCTTTTATTAAGCATGTGTTCATTTATTAAGCAACAATAAACATTTTTTCTGTGTGTGTGTCTAAGAAGGAAGGGGTTAATAAAAAGAATTGTGAATAAAACAGTGATTCTAGAAAAAGTAAAAATTGCACCAAGAATAGGAATAAATGGTTAGTACCTGGGAAATACATACAAACAAAGTAGAAAGCAAGTCTCGTAGTTAAAGAGCATTGGTGCTCAACACGCAAGGTGAAAGATGATTCAGTTGTACGTCTTTTCCAATGTGCCAGAACAAATGGGCTGAAGAGGCCCACAAAAGGCACAAATTTAATCTCATCTCTTAGGAAATGAAGCCTCTAGGTTGCCCTCATAACTAGGATGTTAACAAGGCAGGCACATATTTCCAGAAGCCCTAGCAGACTGGCTCAATGTTCAGTAGTGATAGGGAAACAGTTAATGTAAAGATGGCACTGCAAAATTTAAAGAACAAATCATTCTGGGCAAAACACATGGTATTTAAAAAATTAACCTGAAAAGTATGAATTTACAGAGCATACTGATCTAACAGGTGAAGTCATAAAATGGATTCCAGTCAGATGTCCAGGACTTCTCCTTTGAAACAGCTTGGACAAGAACTAGAATCCAGGGCCACAACAAAGAACAAAGAAAGAGGTGATAACTAAGATCCTGTAAGCTTTGGTGATCTGAGACAAGTATTCTTTCTCTTTTAAAACCAGAAAAATTATTAAAATCCTAGGAAGGTATGAAAACATATATTACTATAACCTTAGAAAAGATCAATGTAACTATTACAGTAATTCTCAGAAAGTGAAAAAACAAGAAAAAAATGAAAAAAGTTAAACCTACTGGGTTGTTATTTTAGACTAGTTTTAGGTATAGTCATATGTTCTAAAGTAATTGCATTCGTGCATGCTTTCTCTGCTGTTGACAAAGAGTAAAGAATCCTTTAAAGTATTAAAGCATCACATATAGTCATTTTAAAAAAGCCAGACATAATTATTAAATGCCCTGTGAAGCTCTGTTAGGTCATTAGTGATCAATACTATTTGAATAACACAGATTTCCTTGGAGCAAGGGGAACAAGCCTGATTCCTAGTGCCATGTGCAATGTGAACCAATAGACATTTATCCAAAGGCTCACCAAGCAAGGCTTATGTGCCCTTTTGATAATCAAAACTGAACTCCCTAACTAAACATGAAGAGAGAATAAAAGATCTTTCAAAATTATGGATATAATAAATACAAAAAACTAAACAGCTAGAGTAATCAGAGGATCTTATCTGGCTGAAAATGACTCCAGGGATCATTCACATAGTGGGCAGCTGGGCCAGGGGGAATCTTGGAAAGGGCAAGAAACAAAAAAGGAGAAAACCAACAAGCTTATTTACAGAAATTCACAATGTAATACATTGTAAGTCTAAAGTTTGTTGTCCAGTAAAGAGATTTAGACATTATAGCTAGGCAAGACACAAAGACTCTCTACATAAACAATATATAAGTTTGAATAAAGTGGCTTTAAAATGGTTAATTCCAAAGAAATACAATCAGAAGTTAACAATACTGTGCCTCTTCATTTCTTACCTTCTCTGGTTTGAGTTCAATGCTGATAAAGCATTTTGTTTGACCTGTTGTACATGTCGTGGTCCCTGACACAGACAGGAGTTCATCCATCAGGTTCACCCCATCTTTCTGGAGCACGGTAGCTGTTTTATTAAGTGTGACTCGCCAAAAGACCTTGACGTCTTCAAAGGCCCTGTGAACAAAGAAAGCCCATGTAAATGCGGCAGCAGAGGGCATTATCCTTGTGTCTAATAGAGTATGTCTTCACTGTGTCTAATTGTACCTCTTCATCCAAAGAATAGCACTTACTTAACCACTGCTAATGCTGAAAATGACCAATTCTCCTCATTATAGACAAGAAAATTAAGGCTCAGGGTTTGCATAGTACTGTTCTTTGACTACACTCTATTCAATCATGAATAAGTATTTATTGAACTACCAAATATCAAGAATGTGAAAACAAATGGTCATTTTCTGCCTACTGTGTACCAAAAAATGTGAAAATAAAAATTATAGAGAACTCGTGCCTTCAAGTAAATGCTCCTCAGTTGTCTTTTAATAAGAATTTTTCTAAATGAAAAACACTTGGGCTAAAAATGGTTGTTATCATAAAAATAAAGGGCAAAAGGTGACCTACATTTTCACATTTGGGCCCCAAATAGAAAATGTAATATATATAAATGTGCATGTATGCATACTAAATACGTGTATGTAATGAGTATTCAAAAGATGGCACTATAAGTTACAAGCAAAATTTTGGTACTCCGGGTCTCCCTCACAGTAAAATGGTTATGTGTGTACAGTGAGCAGATAATGGTAAATGTAATGAAGTGATGACCTACAGGATCTGTCATCTGCATGGTACTTTATAATGCATAAATATTCAAAGTAGCCCTAAGTTATAATAATAAACCAAGTCTGTTAAATCACAGATTAAGAACCAGAGCATCTGAACAGACATATCAAATTCCACACTGTCCTCTATCAACATTTCATCCTTCCTCTATCATTGTATGAATTCAAATTAGATGCTGTACAGACACGCAGGGTGTTACATCTCCCACATACTGTTATATATACACATGTACCTGTTGGGCTGCCTTGTGACAGTAAGACGCAGTCTTCTCATCTCAGCTCCCTCCCAGAGTTCTAGTCCACTCTGGGCCTCCTCACTGAATCCCATGATGCCATTGTGAAGATCGCTCCCTGAAAAGAAAAGTGAAGGGCTATAATATATTTAAGAATTTAAAAGATCTCCAATGCTTCACCAATCTTGCCAGCTCGGATGGTATACAGTGAGAAATTCACAAGTGAGTGGCGGGGGGAGCTATCATTTTTAAAGACCTTTACTAAAAATAGGCTAAAAAATGATAATGTCCAGGTGGCTGACAGTCAGAGAATAGAAGAGCAGAAGAAAAAAAAAAACATCAAACTCACTCCCTACTCTGACACATACATACTCATGTCTCTCTGTTAAGATCCTACTTTATATTTGATAACACTTGATAGTTTATATATATTTATCTGTTTAAAGTCTGTATGTCCCCATAGAATGTAAGTTCTACCAGAGCAGCAATTGTTTTATTTACTGCTTATCTGCAGCACCAAGAACAGTGCTGAACATATAGTAAGTATTTATTAATAATAAATATTTCCTGAATAAATGAACTCCATTTAACTGATTTACCTCCATATAAGAGAGTTGACCAAAATTATGCTATCTATGCAGTTATTTGCCCCAGATTATAATAGAACTTTTAAGGAACTCCTGAGCATCTCCCAGTATCAGAATCTCCTCTGAGCAACACTGGAGATTACAGATACCATCGTGCTAAAAATGTTCGTTTAAACTGGAGCAAACCTAGAGTTCATACTACACTGAAGGAGTCACTTCGAATTCTGGCCAGCACATATGCTAGCTTCTCAGACTAGAGAAATACCAGTGTACACTTCCTATTTTTCTATTTGTTTTCTATCTCTCAATGACTCAGTTTTGCAAAGTAAACCTAGAAGCAATGACCCTAAAGCAATCAGCCTCAAAAGCTACTTGTACCCATCACCCTGAAACCTGATTCCTATTCCTGATGTTCCAACGAGATAGAACTTCTGAAGTTAGGGACTAGGTTGGGGGAAGGAAACAGAAAACCACTTACCTGTCCTGATGGGGAGCATTAGCAGCCCTAGCCCCTGATCCATTGCCCAGGTCTGAAGGGTAAGTAAATGTGGAGCCCATCTATTAGGGACGTGCAAGTGATGGACTACATTTGTCCCGACGTCTCATGTGTATTTTGTCTCAGTCAGACTGCCAATCCTCATCCTCACCAAGTCATCACTACAATCACTTCTTAGCCTGGCTTCAGAACCTGCCATTGACTTTTTCTCCTTGGCAGCAATTGTTTTCTTGTCACCTTGGGTGGGGATTTGATCTCTCTAAGTAGTTTATAAGCTTCTCACAAGCAGAATCTTCATTTTCTTTCCCAAGGCAATAGCAACTAGCATGGTTCTAATAAAAGTAATATTTCCCTTGCCACATCTACAATAATAATTTTGATATCAAATTTCTAGTAAAATGATTCCAGGCCTCTAATGTGCCAATGATCAAAACCAAAACTAAGTAAACTATTTCTTCCCTGATTTATTTTGAAAGTTTGTTCTAGAAATGTGAAAAGATTATGAAGATTAAATAGAAGAGGAATCCGCAAAATTAATAATCTTGTTAAAAGAGAAATATTATTAAGAAAAAAAAAGCCCGATGGGGAAAAAACAAGGGGAACATTTGCAGATGGAGTAAAGGAACTTAGGGTATTATGGCCACGCAAATGTGCCTGGTGGTATTGCCAGGTGAATTACATCACATGACATTAAGAGGTAGGTATGGTGAGAAGTCTATCGTTTGCTGTGTATGATCTGTGTACCTTATGTAGGGAAGGTAAACACTAGAGAATCTCACAGTGCTCAGTTGAGTTGCTATTTGCCTGGGGAGTTAGGCTCCGAGCTAATGTATGAGTAGACACTGGTATGCCATAATGACTGATAAAATACGGAAGCACTTTCATTCCAGTTGGCACCTAGCTGCTGTCCTGAGCCCCCAAAGAGCCCTCTGCCACCTCCCTAACCAGGACCACAAGATCTCCCCATGATCCAGTAACTAATGGGGTACTGCTTAGAACAGCAATGAGCCTCCAGAAACCATTTTGATCGATCAGGCCTGTGCCAAACTAATTGCTAAACATTTTGACTATCAGCCCTAGTCATATTCAAATAACTACAACAAAAAAATCTATGTCATAGAATGGGGAAGAAGTTGTTGACTGCTGAACTAATTTTATTAGAAACATGTAGATGGCATCAAGCCAATGTGAATCAAAATTAGTAAATAACTTTTAGAAGTAGTATTTACAATACTCTTGCTAAACTGTAGAAACAGGAATAAACTGTATTGTTATAATTGGTGTAAATTTTCAGGGCAATATAAATGGGATGATGCTGGGTATGAAAGGAAGTTAAATAATTGCAAAATTATGACTTAATTATAACTGAATGGCTGAACAAAATGCTAAGAAGTATCAAATCCTAAAAGTAGGTTTTGAGATCTATGGCACAGCCTGGTGAATAGAGTGGATAATATTGCACACTTCCAAATTTCTAAGAGAGTACATTTCAAATGTGCTCAGCACAAAAAATTGTTAAGTATTTGAGGTGATGGAGATGTTAACTAGCTTGATTTAATTATTCTACATTATATTTATGAATCATAATATCAATATGTACCCTAAAAATATATCTAATTATAAATTGTTGATTTATAATAAAAAATAAAAATTAAAAAAGAAAGAGTCATGAGATCGCCTGTCATTATTCTAATTAGTGTAAGATATTAACAAATTTATCTATTTCGCTTAAAGAAATACAGTATGATTTCAGAGGCAAGCTGCAAATTATTACCAAAAGGTTCTATAAGATGTATAAAGAACTGTTAAATGTTACTGAATTTTTAAGCTATTATAATATATATACCCAATAGTACAATGGATAGATCAACTGCTTTGGGTCAAAAGCAAAACAAAAGGAAATAGTTTTAATCTATTTCACAACAGACACAACATTTCCTGACAATGAGATCTTTGACTTTAGGATAGATTATTGAAAGCAGTTGGCAAATTTGGAATGAGGTTTCAAAACAGAATAGGCAATCGTGTATTTGGGTGATGAAATTAAATATGTTCCCTATATTGTGAAAGTACAGATTTATAGATTGTGTATCTGGCTCTGATCTAAGTGACATTTACAGTCCGTTAAATTGAAGTCCTGGCACTTCAGAACGACACCATGAGTTCATGTCATGGGTCCATGCTATAGAAACACAATGTTTTAATGAATTACCAGGAGTGGCTTCAATAATTCGCCCTCTTAAATTAAGCTAAATTGATGTTAATACAAATTCTGTACCACAAAAATACACTTTTGTCTCCATCGCTTCAAAGATATACCTGCAATAATGACCATGGCGAAAGCTGCAAATCCAGTGTCATCCTTTCCCTTCACAACCTGTGCTCCCCCTCGAGCATCTGTGAGAAACACGTAGAAGAATTCCTGCCCCTCAGGCTCATCATCATCCAAAATTTGAACCGATACTCTCTGTTCTCTTTCTCCATCTAGAAATGTGAGGATAAGAGTTTGTTCTTCAAAGTCTTCTTCTTCAACTGCCCACGTTAGGTTGGAAATTCCATAGGTATCATGAAAGAACAATGCATTCGGTTCCTTCTGAGCACATCTTTCACCAAAAGTTTTCACTGTGACACTGACATTGCCAGTCAACCCGCCAGTTCTTCGGACAAGAACTTCTGCTGTATTGAATGTGCCATTCTTCGTCTCCTCTTCAACATAAACTATAGGTGGCCAGAGACTAAACATTCCATAAACGGAAACATTGGCAGTTACAGTGGCCACATCAGGCTTTTCAGACATGGCAGGTGTACCATGAAGGGTGACAAGTTTCTCAGGGACAGCAGATATACCAGCTGCCTCGGTAACAGTGGTAACCATTTCAGTTGGCTGTGGAATGGCAGTTGTCTTGCTTGTGCCAGGGTGTGCGATGGAGTCAGTTTCTACAGAAATTAGAGGTGTGTCAACTGCTATGTCCACAGTTGTCGTGGGGAAAGAAACATCCATTTCTGCCAGGTCATCATTATCCAATATTTTGATCACTGCGACACTGAAATCTAGATTCAGGCGTGGTCTCCAATTAGCATCAAGCTTTTGTAATCCTCTACTTTCTACTGAAGTAAGGTTAATGTAGAAAATTTCTTCTGTCTCAGGAAGGTGATCATTAATAATGATTATTTCGAAATCAACCTCAGCCTGGAATTTCTGAAAATAAAGTTCCCCATTCTGAACAGGCTCAAAGTCTTCCAGTGGCTCAGCGCTGCCTGCAGTTGTCTGATAGGAAACTCTGATAAGATCGCTGTGGAACCCAAACAGTCTTTGCACATGTAATTTGATCATCTGTGTATCCTCTGACACGATGATATTTCTTGAACTAGGGGAAAATTGGAAGACTCCCATTGGTTCAATTTCAGCAATGGTGAAGCCTGATCTGGAAAAAAATATTAAACTATGAGGGAATTGATAAAAAAATAGGAAGACCACTGTAGAGATTCATCTTTCATGGATTTAAAATGCTGCTTATGGAGGCAGCATCTTAACAATGACGTGCCCTTTGGAATTCCATAAAACCCTACCTACTGCTTGATAAGTGAGAGCGCAAGAAATGTCAGAACAGGAGCTGCAATAGCAGGGACAAGACCTAACAAGCCTGAGCTAATGGAAGAGTGGTGGCCTGGGGTAGCATGCTCAGTAAGAACCATGATGGCAGCTCACCTATTTTTAAAGGGAGCCATCTTCTAAGAATCAGCTGAAAATGCCTGATTTACCCAAGTGATTAAGAGCAAGAATAAGGCTTTACAGTGGGTAATGTTACTTGTTTAAACCAGTGGCTCTTTTGAGTTTAATTTTATTGAATTTTGCTGTTTATCTATAACAATTATTTATACACACCCAGTATATTTGTTGATAAACATGTTCCAGCCAAAAGCGATTTACTTTCTTCACACCTGGGATGGCCTTGACCAGAGCAGCAGAGGGCAGACTTGAGAGCGAGACTTAGGGATTTAGTCCTGGCTCTGCCACTTACCTGCTGTGCCGCTTTGGGAAAGTTACTAGATATTTCTGTTCTTTAGTTTACTTATTTATAAAATGAGGAAAATGTGTGGGCAAAACTAGTGTGTGTTCAGGTATGTTTATGTGTGTGGGATATCTATCGGCAGAATCAAATATGGCTTTAGATTATACATATGCCACTTGAAGAATGTTTGTCTGGAGAATACATTTCAGAGTTACAAATTCAAACATGACGAACTCCCTTCAAGGCAAGCAGTGGGTGAGGACTCTCCTGAAAGTCGGCCTCCCTCGTGGCGTCCTTACACGTAAGCCACGTGTTGCTCTATGGCAACACTGTTTCTGCATCTGCTTCAAGGAGAGCAATTCTTATGCCTTTTCGTGTTTAGACTGATAAATTCCAAATTATTCCTCAGAGAACTTCCTGGCTGAGAATCAGGTTGGCCTTACCGAAGTTGAGCTCCACCAGGAGCACTGCTCTGCACTCCTGAAAGGTGAATAACGAAGGCCTCTGGCCGACCAGGGGTGGGAAATGTCCATAATAAAACTTCTTTCCTTTGTTCCCCATGGGAGAATGAAAGGCTCCCTGAAAGGAAACATGAAAGGGAAAGTAAAGTATCATTTCTTAGTTCTTAACTTGGGATTCGACTCCTAAAAATGTAGTAAAATATTTTCTTTTCCAAAATTTGATTACAGTCCACAAAAAGTAAAATATTTTTAAAAAGGGGGGAGGGGCTGGGTGTGGTGGCTCGTGCCTGTAATCCCAGCACTTTGGGAGGCTGAGGCAGCAGGATCACTTGAGGCCAGGAGTTCAAAACCAACCTGGGCAACATAGCAAGACCCCATCTCTAAAAATATTTTTTTAAAAATCAGCCATGTGTGGTGGTGTGCACTTATAGACCCAGATACTAGGGAGGCTCAGGTGGGAGAATTGTTTGTACCCAGGGGTTCCAGGTTACAGTGAACTATGATCGTGCCACTGCACTCCAGCCTGAGCAACGCAGTGAGACCTTGTCTCTTAGAAAAAAGGGCAGGGAGAGAGGCAAATAAACTTACAAGAAATCCTCCAGATCACACAAACCTTGCTTTCAATCCCTGTCTACTCTTCTCATTTATCTCTTTTTCTTTCCTGGCTCAATTACAAAATCTAGCAGTGAAAAGAGAATGGTGCTAGGCAGGCTTTGATGTGTATTTGTTGTTAGGCTTTGGTTTGAATTCTGACCCCAGCATATTTTTAGAGATGCATATCGAAGTAGTTTGGAATTAAATAACATAATCTATGTATTTTACTTTAAATTGATTCTGAAAAGGAATGTCACAAATATGGTGGAATGTAACAACCACTAAATCCAGTCAGTGAGTTTATGGGTGTTTGTTGTACTTTACTTTTTCATTGTGTTTGAAAATTTATTATAAAAGATCAAAAAACCAAACAAACCTGTTTGACAATATAGACCTGTTGTCCAAGAATTTTTTAGCTTAATCATGTTATGATAAATTCACAAAAGCTTTTATAGATTAATTTTATATGTAAGCACAAAGTCATATACACACCCTTAATAAACGATATTTCTACACATAAATCTTTTTGTACCTAGTAAGTAGTTACACAAAAAGCAAAAAGAAACCCACTAAATTATATGGAGCTGTGCATTATCACCCAAAGTGAAAGAAGGGAGTAAAGGATAAGGGTTTCTGCAGGGAAAAAGGGCTACAAAATAGACAAGAAATATAATTAAATATCTTTAACTTAGGGGACATGCCAAAAGGAAATAGACAGGAGTCAGTGTTTGATACATTAGGTCAGGGGTACCTACTCAGTGGCTAAAGAAACCCCGGTATCCAAGGCATTTCTCGTGCTATGGTATCTCTCAATCAAGCATCTGAATTCTCTCTTCGTATTTACTGGGACTGCTGTTGGTATGGAAGCTGGCATGACAATGTTGTCACTTTCACTGTCCCTAGCCCTCGCCCCCATCTTCTAAAGGACTTTGATTTACAGTCCTTCTTATCTCCCAGTGATGCCAAGACCTTGGGAAAATGGAAATCCATCCTCCATCCTCACTGAGAGATGGAGGATCTCAGTCCATATGCAGCATTCGTTAGATTTATTACTGAGGATAAATGGCATTTGCCTGGTGACCAGCAGGACACTGTGAAAAAGGAGGCGGAGTCACAAAGATTCTGAGCCCTCTGGAGAGTCCTTATACACTGTCATCATATAAATTTGCAATGAGCTTTCTAACATTTGCATCTCATTCTCAAAGAGCTAATGGTATAATTAAAAAAATAAATTATTTGAATTAACAGCTGCCTACTGTCAGAAATATTCAGGTGAACATGTCAATGGACACAAAGTTACATCTTTTTTAGTATTGTATGTGCCAAATTAGGTTTTTAGAAGTACTTTTAACAAACACCTAATGTATGGACAGATTAGTCTGCTTAGCGACCACTGTTTTGAAGTGAGGTAGGAAGTCTTTAGTTTGACTGAAAAAAGTTTCTCTTTTCTCACCAAGCAGCCTGACCAACCCTGATCACTTAAATATGGAAGCGCTGTATTAGAAAACTAAGAGTTTAGTGTTCAGAATAAGGATGACCCAAGAAAATAGTGACCAAGTACACACCTTCATGTTCTACAGGGCTGATCTTAGAAAAGCTACAACTCACCCAATGTTGGAGTCATGTTGCCAACAACAATGAATTCAGGGATTTCTAACCCAGGAGCATATCCAGTAGTCCAGGCAACCGAGAGAGACCCATACGTGCCTCTCCTAGAGATGATGACTTGGCTTGTGCCAGCAGTGATGTCCGTGAGTTGAAAAGCAGTGGATTCAAATCCAACCTGAGGAAAACATGCTTATTTTATTTCTTTTTTAAAGTGTCCTGTTTTCTGAAGAGTGGGTTAAATGTTAACTTTCCATGTTTATACAGTATATTTCCTTGTCTTATATTTAATTAAAAGTAAGTGCTTAAGAAATGACATCTCAGATTTGAAAATTTATTCTACTTTATAATTCAGATTATAGTCTATGGCTTTCTCTTTTTATCAAAATATAATCCTTTGAAGGATGGAATTATATCTCATAATAGCTTCAAAAATACACATTACCACAGTCATAGACAACAGTCTTGTCTCTTTCTTTTACTGGTAGAATCAGCCTAAAAATAAATGTAAAGCCCTCAAGTTGTTCTTTGTTCTCATGTGAATTTATGAAGTGATTGGGAAATGATCTTTCCTGCAATGAACTCAGGTAGAAGATTCAAATACTAAGCTGCAACCATGTCATACGACCTGACCACTAGCATTTATCTACGTCACCACAAGCTTGCCGCAGTGAACCAAAGTCCAAATATGAAGGACAAATATTCACAATGTTAGTAAATGAAAAAGTCTGCAATATTAATTAATGTTTCATTATAATTTTAATTATTTAGCATAAAATACCTCGATATTAAATATTCAATATCCAGAAAGGACCTGGAAATTTTGACTTTAGGTGACAGTTGTTTTAAAAATTCTGTACCTTACACTCAAATTCCACAAGATAAAAGCTTTCTGAAACTCCAGAGAGGAACCATATATTCCTACATAATGTTGAAAATCGACAAATTATTTTAATATAATGCATCCATTATGTCTCCTTTGTTATTTGGAGGATGAGATTTAAGAAAATAGTTAATCTTAAGAAAGTCTATCTGGAAGAATCTCAGTCCTTCCTAGAAAAGCTGCCCTCTAGTGGTTCACTGAGAGTACCACACCCAAGGCCAATTACCTGAGAATTGGCAGCTTTCTCGGGGACAGGAAGGACAGCGGATTTTGCTTCCTGGAGAATTGTTGGCATTCCATAGAAACGTCCACCAACAAGCATCACAGTCACTAGTTGCAAGGTGAAATTGGAGCCCAGAGATAGGAAAACCTATAAACAAACAGTATCAATGATTTAGAAATAATTTCCAGAGAAAAATACTGACCTTTGACCTGAGCCATTAGCACACTGCCTCAGATAAACAGTTTAATCAATATATGCCTATTCCCCCTTGTCATAAAACAAGCCACCACTATTTAGAGTGTGGGGTGAGGAGTGGTAGTTGCAGAGTACAAAAAACACATCCTTGCATCCTTCCATGTGTGCCCAAGTGGCCTCAAGAGTGACAGGAGTCACAGAAGCAGTATTCGTGATGGACTCATGTGTCAAGAGCATGCTGGCGCAAGCGTCAGCTCCTAGAAACTGGCAAAACTTACTTTCTTCCTCTTCATTGTACTGATTATTTGAATATTTGGGATAAATAAGAATTACTAATACCATGTATTAAAGATTTTTAAAATTTTGGAGTCTAGCAAAATAGGGGAAATTCTGAACTTACTAATTAGTGATAGGCTAAAGCTATTTTTGAAACTTACAACACATTTTCCCATAGGAATACAGTTATTGGTAATAATCCCCAAGTTATCCCATAACTTGGACTATTCCTAAAAACTCTGTACAACTTTATTGAATGTAGAAAGCAATCATTTCTGTGGGGTCTCTTCTTCTTTTAAATATAATGAATTTAAACATATATCACACCCTTAAATGCAGAAAAAGTATACCATAGTGTTTTCAAATGTTGGGCAACATGAGGGTAACAGATGTTTTATTCATTCAAAATTAAATTTACTGAAAATGAATCATAGGCCAAGTGCTAAGGAAACAAATAAATCATAGTATCATAACTTCGATCATGTGCAACCCGTCTCTCCTATAAGCAGGTCACTGGCTGGGCAGCTAATGATTTTTTATCCCTGTTTCCTAAAGAATGAAGGGCCAGATGTCAGCTTAAAGCAGCCAGTCACTTGTGCCTTCCCACCCAGATCCTGTGCTCACGGGCCCATCCAGTACACAGACTTGGGTATTACAACGGATCCCCAGGGTGCAGAAATTAAACATTAAAGTTGAATGTGAGTAACAGTGGATTTGAGGAAAAGCTGGTTTACCTACAGAAGAAAAGTGGTTAGATTAATTTGAAAAGGAATTGGAAAGTTTTTAGCAGTTGATCATGTTCTCCAGCACGTCCTTCTATTTCCTTGATCCAGGACTACCTCACCAATACTATTTTATATATTGTTCATCATTCTTGATGGCATTTGGGCACAAATAGAATTTATGGTCCCACAATACCCTGTGCACATCTCCAACATAGTTTGTCCACATGCTTTTATAACTGGCAGTTAATGGGTCTTCCCCTGAACGGGGAGCAACATAATGACAGGAATTATGTCTCAGTCATCTTTGTATTTGCTGAGCTTTTCACAATAATTGGCACATAGTAAGTGCACAATAAATGACCCAACCACAAATGTAAAGTTCCTCTTGCATTCTGACTTAAACTCCCTAAACTTAGAGTTGTTCCTTTAGTGTGTCAATGATTCTTATTGTCAGTGTGCACCTCATAAAAGAAGCCATTAGTTAACCAGGTGTTAACTTACCAGGTGTTAACGGTTTACATTCCACGGTCCTAGTGTTAAACAAACAAGAGTCTATTGTTTTTAGACCCCAGTGGAAAGTCACCCTCTTCAGAGACCCACTTGAAAGCTAGAAGGCACAGCACAGGTGGTTGGGTACACCACGGCCTTTGGTGTTCTTCTCTGCAGCTGACCTGTCCAAAGTCCTGATTTTACCCAGGAGGGTGGAACAGGGAAAACTGCATGTAAACTCTTGTAACAAATATTCCAAACTTCAAAGAGCAATGTGGATATCCAGGGTGAGAGGGAAGAAGGGGACCACTGAAAAAATCATACCCTTGCTTTATGCACATGTCACACCTTGCCCCTTAGCATGACCTTGGAAGACTAACTGACCAATAGCTACTAATTTATGTGACTATGTGCAGTCTTATACCATACATTAAGGAATGTGAGAGAGAGAAGGACACCATTCAATTTGAAATAGGTTAATGAAAGACCTTAAAGTAAGCGAAAAAAAGAGGAAGCTTTTACGGATGTATAAGCTAGTAAACTGTTGTTATTTTTTATTGAAAACAGAAATCATAAAAATAACTTAAATGGGTTCAAAGAAAATAATAAGAAATTCATAGATGATAATTCATTTATGGCATTAGGAAAGATAAGTATTTTTATAAACTATACTGCTAAGCTTTCAAAGTGAAAGGAAAAGAAGACTATTAACCTTCAAAATGTTCCAGTCACCAAGAGAAACAACCTAAGAGCTAGTCTAGGGTTTGAGTCCATGAAATATATATCACATATTTTGGTTCTCCTATCCACAGTCTGAGAGCAGTTCTGTACTGCACACGTCGCTTAATAAAATAATAAATAATCTAATCTTTGTGGCAAGTCTTATTGTCAAATGAAATCTTATTATAAAACGATACAAAGCTATTCCTAGAAAAGTTAAAGGAATGCTCCCTAGTGTTCATTAGCAGATTATAACTTGAATATGCTCAGAGTGTTAACGCTATGAATGTATGGGAAAATATTTCAAGTTACATAATTTAAGCATACTGTATTTTTTAAATTTTTCTAATTTATAAATGAAACTTAATATGATATTCTGGTTAACTTGATCCACCTCTCATTTCCCCAGATTTGTGCTTTTTATTCCAGGCTTGAGAATTTCTGGATATAGGAAATGGAGGTTAGAAATTGATAAGGCAAGGCCATGACATTCAATCAGTTTCCCAAAGAACTGCAGCAGGTCCTCAAACAATGTCATTTCGTTATAACATTGATGAGAATAAAGATCAATTCTTGGCCGGGGCCACTGTCTGTGTGGAGTTTGAGCATCCCCCCCATGCCTGCCTGGGTTTTCTCTGGATACTCTGGTTTCCTCCCACATCTCAAAGATGTGCACATTAGGTGAGCCGGTGTGTCTACAAGGTCCCAGTGTGAGCGAGTGTGGGTGTGTGTGTGAGTGCGCCCTGCAATGGAATGGTGTCCTGGTCCAGAGTTGTTCCCACCCTGCACCCTGAGCTGCTGGGATGGGCTCTGGCCACCCACAACCCTGAACTGGAATAAGCAGGTAAATAATTATCGTACTTGTTTTTATTAATCTTTCTTAAAATGTATGTATAGCTCACATTTATTTCAATGTTTAATACTTAAGTGTTCGGTCTTTATTTAGAAGTTTGGTGACGTTTCTATAACTAGAAATATGCCATGGAAATTTAACTCTTGTTTATATCAATTAGCTTATGGTAAAATTGGTTTTGTTATAAGTCCTTTTGCTTAAAGTTGCAGTTTCCAAGAACCTATTAATGATGTTAAGTGAGGACTTACTGTACTGGAATGTAAGAATAACTATGAAATCTATGCCTCATTAAGAAATCTCTATTTTTTCCTTTATTAAACAACAAAAATAAAGATCCAGCTGCATAAAGACCAAAAGGTTGCATAGTGAGTATAAATTAGTGTTACAGGCTTTTTGCTTATTCTGAATGATAGCCTATTTTCTATTGATCATAAATTTATATGAAACCTAGACAAAACAAATAGAAAACTTCTTCATTTTTCTCCCGTTGGTGTTTTATCAGGTTTCTTTCCACTACTCCTTAACAATGACATGGGTAGATCTCAAAGCTTTCTGTCACTGTCAGGAATGTAAAAGACCAGACCTATATAAATTAAAACTTCAACTTGGCATTCAGTTAAAGCTTCCCTATTTATCCTAGTTCCTGCTTGATCTATGGCTGAGGATCTACGATGGGAACGGGTCATACTGTGATTTTTCAATAGTCCTTCAATCCCCCCTTGGACCTTTCCATCAATTTTCTGGCACTTCCAGGTTTGGGACAATGGATACCATACACATTCAACATTAACTTACGAAATAAATTAACTTCTTTCTATGCACAGAGGATATACCATCCTTGGAAGTATTAAGAATAGTCACTCGAATCACTTTCTGTGAGTCACATTGAGAAAGAGTACGGGGATAGCTACTTGACCCACAGGAATCCATGCATTCTTAACACTCTCACCCCAAAAGTTGGCAGGGAAATCTGCTACCCTTTCTCCTCATTACCATCACAGAAAATCATAGCCAATTTCTTATGTTCCAAATTTGTAAAGAGAGAAGCAGGTCCCAGTCTCTGTATTCATGTAGCCCTTCAAACCCCAGGGAGCAGACATCTGCCTCTCTCACTGCACTTCCCTTTGGTGGGAGCACAAGGAGGCCTACAAATGTCTCCCTATGAGAGTGTGTGTGTGCATGTGCGTGTTCACATGTGTGTGCATAGGTGATTGTGTGGGTGTATATGTGCAGCACTCGGAACAGTTCCTAAACTTTATAAGTACTAAATAAGTGTCTGCTACAATCTAGACAAAAATGTATCATTCCCAAATAGGAATATAGTTATTTATTTATAATCTACAAATGTATTATCTAATAATTATGTATTTTCTAAGGCATTTTTGATGGTTACCTTTAAATATCTGAACAGGTCTTTAAACTGATCATGATGTAAGCAAGGGCTCTCCCAAAGGAGTTTTGTTGAAATGATGAGGAAACTGAAGAAACCCCACAAACCTGATTCTTTATTGGCACTGTGTCCACTTTATATCTGGCACCATCTTTGATCACCAGCTGCCTCGCCGCATTTTCAGCAACAATCAGCTGCTCTTCATGATCAGACGATATTCGAAATCCAACAGCCACATCTCCAAATGTTCCAGCAAGCCGGGTTATGTTAATTTGTATGGACCTAATTAGGTTCTGCCCAATGAGTATTGACTGGCGATCTGAATACAGGGCAAATACTCCATGTGGGTCATCATTTGCATACACAGAGAACCATGCGATGCATTTCTCCGGATCTAGTTCTGCTCCTCCCTCTACAGACACAAGCTGGATGAAATAATCTTCCTCTACCTCGGGCATATCATCTGGTAGCAAATGGACATCAAAGCTAGCTTCGCTCTCTCCATCAGCAATGGTGAAAAATCCAGTTGTGGAGGAAAAGTCATCAGTAACATCAAACTCACTATTTAATTCCCAGTAAACCTGTAAAAACCAGTAAAAATAAAAGGGAAAAAATTCAACAAAATTATATAATTGAGAATATTGAACCAAAATCCTTTAAATTATGTTTTCCTCTATAATGTACAAAAAAGAAATTTTAACTGTGCATCATTATATCCAAAGCCAAACTCTCCAATATATGTTAGTGTGGAAAATATATTAACTCTTTCAGGCTGTCATATGCAATTTACAGGACAAGATTACAAAATCTCATGATTTCTCCTGCTTCTAAAATAATAGCATAATTTGAAGATATAAAGAGAAGGAAGTTCACTTTAAACTGACAGTTCCACAAATACATTACTGAACCATACACCATATTTGAAGGTAAAAAGTAGGTAGATAATTTAACAATTCACATCAGAATATCTATAAGATATCAAGAATTTATCATTATTTTCCAAGAATTCTTGGTCTCCAAACCATGAAGTTTCAAGTGAAGAAGCACCAGTAAATCTCCAGTACAGGAGGAGGAGAGGTAAGTGTGTAGACAATTTTTTTTAAAAAAATGTTTTTCTAGCACACAAATTACCTTGATCTGTTAGCCAAATATCATGAGGATTACAAGGGCATCGCCGACATCCTCTACCAATGCACACACACAAATGCAACCTCTTAAAAAACAGATGCTAAATGGAAAAATTATATTGAGAAATAAAGCCCTGAAGAATATTATTAAGAATTCATAAAAGTCATTAAAAGGCTTATTAAGTGGAAAGACTTCCTATTATAGCAAACAATAAAATATAAAATATTTCAGTCCTTCATAATGAAGTGTGAGGAAGATCTTTCTAAACTAACCGTCAGCAAATTTAATTCAGGGAGATAGCTAGAGGTCGATGCTGGCTGGAGAGCCTCTCAGTTTCTCTGAAAACTCAAGTGACTTCAGTTTATCAAAAACTTTAACAGTTTCTCTGTCCCTCTTAACCACATTTGTTAGGCAAATTGGTACTCTACTCAGAAAAATCAAATGAAATATGATACCGTAATCTCTCCAAAGGTGCCCTTGACTCTACTGACAGAGAAAGTAATGAGGAGGGGCCCTTCCAAAGCTGGCGGCTCTGAGTAAGTCTTCTTAGATAGAGACTCGGGAGCAAACTGCACAACTCCATTTGGATCACCAAACTTTTGTATCTAGAAAACATAAACAGAGAGCAGAGTAATTAATATATAGAACCATGGAAGAAATTATAGTATCCAACACATTAATACACAGATAAAGTGAGGAAAGAATCATGGAAATGACACTTGAATATAATCTACCTAGCTACCTCATTTTTTAAAAACTTCTTTACCACACCGACTGCTGTCTAGAACAAGTAGGCTCTTATTCCCTAGATAAAATGGGAACAAGTGTCCAGACATCTACAATTTGTAGAATCCCAAAAGGATAGTACTTTGATGCCTGAGTTTTGCCTTATTCATCTCGTATTTGCTACATTTAACCAGTTAATTTTAGCTAATTTCCTTCTACTAGCTATGATATAACATGGAGAGAGGCAAAAAAGCCCCGTGATGGTTAATTACATGCAAATTGGCAAGGCTATGGTGCCCAGTTGTTTGGCCAAACACTAGTCTAGGTGTTGCTGTGAAGGTATCTTGTAGACATGATTAACATTTACGATCAGTTGACTCTAAGTAAAGGAGATTACGCCTGAGAATGTGGTGGGCCTCATCTAAACAGTTGAAGGCCTTAAGAGCTAAAATAGAGATTTCCTGAAGAAAAAGGAATTTTACCTCAAGACTGTGACTCAGGAATCCTGCTTGAGTTTCTACCTATTTGACAGCCCCACAAAATTCAAACTCAAGACCACAGCTTCAACTCTTTCCTGAGTTTCCTGCCTGACAGCCTATTCCATGGATTTGGACTTGCCAGACCCCACAATCATGTGAGTCAATTCCTTAAATTCTTTCTGTCTGTTCTCTCTCTCTCTCTGTCTATCCTGTTAATTCTGTTTCTCTGGAAAACTTTGACTGCCATAGACTCCAAACAAGAGTATTTTCCAAACGTAACAATGCTGTGCCATCCTCTGCATTGTCTTCAGTAGCTTTGGTCCCCAGCACTCTCCGCCCTGATGGACTGGGTAGTTTATGTCAAATACACTGAATTCAGGTCTGATCCACCCACATCATTGAGCTACTTGAACAAATAATAATTTTCCTTCAAATAAGCTGACTTATAACCATTTAATAATTTGTATGTGTTTCGATGACAAAGATATCCAATGTTTAGGATGATATAACAAATACCTCCTCTCTAACAGTGCCAAATGTGCTAAAAACATCGAGTCTTCTCAAAGATTGTAAAATAAGTTTTTGTCACTATATTAAAAACGTTTTTTAAAAATATTACCAATAATCAGGCCATGTAATGAACATAAAAACCAGAATGCTTGACCCATCAGAATTATTATGACTTCATTTGCTTTTATAATTTTCAATTCATCATGAATATACAGAATTTTGGCAAATGTAAATGTATTTTCTGATAAATCCATTAAATCCAAAATTTTGTGAGAAACATAAAGCCAGACTTACTGTCAATGTAACATCTTTAGCTCTGGAGTCTAATTTAGCTTCTCCTTTTGCAAGTTTCAGTTTAATAATGAAAGTCTCTTCGACTTCAATTTCTTCATGAGGATAGATTGTCAGAATTATAGTTCTCACTCCACCTTCTCCTTCTCCAAAATAGAAGATCCCGCTCACTGGGTCTGCAATGTCTCTGTTCTGTGGCGGTAAGGCCTCCTGAGAATTAGGTCCTACTATCTCCCAGTTCACCTGCAGGGTGTTTTTGGTTTTTATTTTTTTAATAGAAATGAGCAGTTTTAAGCAAAGAATCATGCCGAGTATGTAGTATTAAGAAAAAAAAAAATATATATATATAAACTATTCTGGATATCTCCAGCAAATCCCTGTTTGAGAAACTCATTTTTTTAAGAAAACAGTATTTACAAATATAAACTACATATTTTAAGTTTCTATAATTTAAAACTGTGTCCCTCCTATATCATCATAAAGAAAGAAAACTGAGCACTTTGTTTAGCTTCTTACTTGATCTTTCATCCTCATTGGACCCAGATGACCACTGGCCTGTCTTTCTTGGCTTACATGATACTTACATGACACATGCTTTCCTAGTTTTCCTCCTCCTTTACTTCTCTGTCTTCTTTACTGGCTCTCCCTCTTCTGATCCATAAATGCCGGGAGTCCAGGGCCCAGCTCTGCATCCTCACATCTCTATCCATACTCTGCGGATCCCAGTTTCTGATGCTTCCCCATGTGACAACGCCTTGCGCGTCTGTGTCGGCAGCCCGCACAACGCTCACTCGCACATTCCCCTGCTTACCTGCCTCCTCCACTGGGATGTCTAGTAGTACCTCAAATACACGTGGCCAAAACAGAGCTTCTGATTTCCTCCCAAACTTCTGCATCTCAGCAAAATAGCCCTATAATTTATCCAGCTGCTCAAACAGTAATTCTAGGAGTTACCCTTGATTCCTTTTTCCCTTAGTCTCCACTTAGCCAGGTTAATTTTTCCTCCAAAACGCACTCAGTGTTTTGCCCACTTCTCACCATCTCTATCTCCACCATCTTGCCTAAGTCACCATCAGCTTTGACCCTTACGGTGGAGGGCAGCAGCCTCCTAACATCCTCCCTACTCCCATGCTGCCGGCAGTGGATTCTCCACAATCCATTTTCTTCAAAACAGACACAAATGAGCTGATTTAAATGACAATCTGGTGACATTATTCCCCGGCTTACAACTTTCTAATAGCATCCTATTTGAACTTAGAATGAAATCTTTAACTGGCTTAGGAGGTTCTATGTGGGCAAACCCCTATCGAGCCCTCTGCTCTCTCCAGTGCTATCATCCCCTCACCTCAAGGCCCCCGACCACATGGGCCTCCCCATACCTCAAGCATGACATTTTTAAATGCTCACCCCTCTAACTTCTTTCTCAAAATTCTGCTTTCAGCTTAAACCTCACACCCTCAACACCCACCAGACCACTTGCAATGGTGTCTTCCAATTTTACAAGCAGAGCCTTTGTTATCAGATAATTTTCTTTGTACCTATTTAACTGTTCATTGTTCAACTCTGCTTACTAAAATGAAAACTCTATGAAAACAGAGATGAGGTCTGTCTAGTCGCCCACTATGTTCTCAGTATTTAGAACAGGGTCTGGCACATAGAAAGCACTCAACAAATACTTATTGAATTGATGAATTTTACCAAAATCATTCACCTAATTTATAACATGCCCTCAAGAGTTCCCTGAAGTTATATGTATGCCTTGCACATTTTTATGTACTTCATTGGACTCAGAAGCTGCTTTATACTTACAAAGTAATTAATAAATATTTATTGATTGTGAATAAATAAACACATTTGAGGACTAAGAATATCCACCATACTCAGTCTATCAAAAATTATTTTTAAAATCATGGGAAAAATAACTCTACCTGAATCTCTCCCAAGAGTCCTCCGGTCCGCTCCAGCACCAAAGATAAAATCATTGTGGAATTAGGGTTAGGGACAGAAATTTTGCTTTGATTGAGAAATCTTACAACGCCAAAAGGAGAGTCATTCTTGGCAATCGTGATTATGCTCACTAGGTGGCGCCCAAGGACCGCTCCTCCAGTAGCGCCAGTGAGCAGAATTTCAATGGGCTCCTCAAATTCGCTGCATAGCAAGAAGGAGCAATTCTGTTAGTCTAAACACATTAAAGTGCTTGTAAAATCCAAATAACTAGTCATTTTCCAAATTGGTCATACATATTCAAGGCACAGTAGTCACACACCAAGTGGTAAGAAGAGGGTGTTCAGCTAAAAGCATGACTGAGCAACATCAATATTATATAACCTAGGGCAGTTATTAGACTTTCCTGCCCTCTTTCTAATTGCTTAATGCATTAAGGAAGTGAATTGCAGGATTTTTCCACATTCCGATTAGACTTTTTAAGTCTAGAGAAACAGAAACTATTATTTCCTCTATTTGAAATGAGGTGACATATACAACCACCATGGTCTCCCGGCCCTTTTCCCTACCCCGCTACCTCCAACAGTCTCTTATCCATTGTTTCTCAGTGGACACACGTATTATCTAGAGTTCTGTTATCAGTGCAAAACAGATGTAAGGTTAGAACACAAGAACACAATATTCATGATTTTTGTATGTCCACATTATTTCCTATATTACTAACCTTTCATTGTCATCAATGATGGAGATATTTATAAAACTTAAGTTCTGTCCATGCTGAAAGGTGACTGAACTGCCATGTAGTATATAATCGACACCTCCCGGAAGGGCAGAGGAGCTCTGAGAGATGAAATCAGCTGTCACATGGCCATAACTTCCGTGCAGCCTCACCACTGGAATCATAATCATCCCAATGTCTTCCTCCACTGTAATGAGAATTTAGAATTAACTAGTAAACCACATAAGGCAACTTTTATAAGATTCAGCCAAATTAAATCTGGCAATTAAATATAATGGTACAATATAAGCACTCAATTTTTTCATTATTCGTGTATCATTTTAAAGAGTGGTTAGTGAAAAGCTCGTGACATTTTTTTTAAGGGGGAATATAGTTTATCAGATGTTGAAAGTTACAGTCAAGAGTAAAAGTTAAAATTTAAATAATCTATTTAATCATTAGTATAAGCATTCTTCCTCTTTGTGCTGCATACAAATAAATGACCTTTGCTTTCTAAGACAATGTTAGATGAACACACACACACATAAAAACCACTTAAAATATTTGTACTAAAAGGAAACCATTCTGGATTGCTTCTACACATTTAGTTGAAGTATAAATACAGTAATATAAGTAAATGAGGTTTATGTTATTTATATCACACAAATGTTTTAAAAGTCAAGATATAAATATAATTCTATCACATTTTCAGTTCCTATGAAATCTCCTTGAGAATCTGAAAATGGATCCTCGATGTTTAATTTCAGCTTAATTCTTTTCAAAAATAACTTCATTTCTTCCTAAGCTATGCTAACTTCTGCATATTAAAATATCATTTAATAGGGTTCACATTAGCTGTAGCTAAATAACATTGAACTTACATTAGAACAGTAAACATGCGCTGACCAAAATTCCCCAAAGATAATCAATCAGAGAACAATAAACAAAAAGAAATTCAAAGTCTCATTTATTTCTTGATGCAAAAATGCTACAGGACTTTTACTAGCTATAAATTGAAGTTCACAAACTAGAGAGTGATGTCTTCCTGATAAAGTCATTATACACCAACTCCTAAAGCAATTTTTGATAAACTTTAAAAATGACTAGATAATCAAAGAATTTTGATAGAGGCAATGAAGCCAACAAGTTAACTGTAGCAACAAGATATTAATAACATGTTTATTTTTAAAGTTTATTCATATTCTGACTTGAATAATGTCATTTCCTAGAAAGGAAGCCCTGTCTTCCTACCCAGGAAGGAATAAAGCCACCCATTCTGTATTTTGCTTCTACAGGAGGGGAGAATTGGCAATATTAACTAAGCTCCTACTAGGAACTGTTTTGAGAAAGCAAGATCAAATATCCAGATACAACCTGCATCTGCGGTCTAGTAAAATATTCATTCCAAAGATGATTATTCATCAGAAAGTGAATGTTCACTGATTTGTAATCACATATGATATTAAATATGCATAAATTAGAAAGATTTTCATTAAAATGCTTGAAACAAACATTTTAATAATCTTAAAGTTAAACATAATTTTTCTAGCTTTGTTTCTAAATCATTTAGCTTTGCCAAACACAGCAAGGTTCAAGACCACCCAAAAGTAACCAAAAACATATTTTCAAAATAAATAAATAAATAAATAAATATAAAGGTGTATATGTGTGTAAACACACACACACCACAAACCAAGAAAATTTACCTATGAAAATTCAAATTGAATGTCATGCTCAGATACTTTGGAATTCAGAAAGTGGTGGTAAACTTACTTAGAAGTAAGCTAACTGAACATACCTTCGAAGGCAGTATACTTTGGGTCAAATTCAATGATGCCCTCTGCATTATCATTTTTCATTATTACAATTCGAACAATGGAGATGTTCCCTATTTCAGGAGGTTGATCTATCTGAAGTCCATTTTCTCGGATGGTAAAATCATACTCTCTTGCAAAGTCATACAGAATAAAATAAAATAAAATAGGACAAAGAAAAGAAAAGAAATACATAATTGTTTACCATGAATTGAAAGGTCCTCTTAGCTCCTATAACTTAGTTCTAGTAAATATTTAGTACTTTTAAAGATCCCCAACACTAAGATACTATTTTTTTGTTTTTTCTGAAATGATGTTTTGAAACAGATTTCTGTGCTGCTCTTACTTAACAGGACCTGTATGAAACCAAAACTAATATAAAGTTACTAAACTTGGACAATGGGATAGGAAATTGGGAAGAAGCTACCATAATAGGAGCTTTTGGGGATGACAGCTGAACAAATACCTCAGTAATGGGCCCACTGCACTCAGATATCAGCTGGGCTTTAGATTTACAGTGTTAGGTTAAGAGGGTTACTTTAAAGAAATAGTGAGTGTCATGCCACTAAAATTTCAAGCTAAATCATCTAGATTCAAGAAAATATTTTAATTTCTGTGGAAACCAATTAAAATCAATGCCTCTATTTTTTAGTATAGATGGTAGTTTACATTTATAATGACATATTTATGCACAAGCAGTATTTGTAGATTAATATTATTCCCATCAAACAAAAATTTTGACTTCTTAGGGCTTTAAATGACTTTTAATTCCCGACGCTAAAAATTGGCACTAAACCATTTTAGTCCTTCCTTTAATTCCTAAATTATATTCACCTGGTATTGATATCCCACCTCGTGTTGAAAGGTAGAAAGCTGGTTAATTATGTACAAGACAAAGTTAGAAAGTTGAGGATCGATATATTAAATAATGAGAGTAACTGTTATCAGTAGTCTGAGATGGGTTGTAGATAAGCTAGTCACCATAACTGAACACCAGAGCCACAAGTTTTCTAGCAACTAGGCAAAAGGGGAAACACATTGAGATATACTACTTTCCTTTGAAGATCAAAAGAAGCCTAGAAATTTATCTGAAAGGAAAAATTTGTTTTCCCACAATTAAACTTAACTAGAAACTTGTTTTTTTAAAAAAAAAAAAAAAAAGTAGCAAAGAGGCAAAATCTCCAAGCACTAGTCAATAGCACATATATGATCTCACATTTAATGAGCTACTTTTACCAAATTGCACTTATTTAATTAGTCAGTGACCAGCCCAAATATTAACATATTAACTATGAGTGAAAATTCATTCCCATCGCCAGACACAGGAGCATTTTTGAGAAATTTAAAATTTGAGGTGTATGTGAGCCCACAATACTTTTTTCCTAGACAGGATGATATACACACTATCTAAGTCACCAAGTGAAATATTTCAGTTTTAAAAAATTTTTAAACCATGATATTTATGGTACAAATGTAAAAATTTTTCATGCACCAGAAAAAATTTCTTTAAGATTCTATAAATGCAAATTTTATTCTAGTTGAAGGGCCCACCTATCTGCTATCTCTGCAGAGGTACCTGTATGGCTGCCCCACCTGTGAGTATTTAAGCATGCTAAACGTGTTTTCCACCTCATCAAATCTGCCCCACTAAATCAGGGAATAAAAGGGCCTCATTATGGTTAATTCCTGGTCTTCACTGAAAATGTGGTGCACATTAATGGCCAAATATCTTTGACTCAACTTTCTCCCCCACTTTAAAATTGCTATTAGGCACGTATCTACCTCATTCACCCAGAGAGGACAATACATACAGCCTTCATATATACCAAGGAAACGAACGCTTTGTCCCAGCCCTTTCGCAGGCATAGAAATAAGGAGAAGCAAATTCTGCTACACCAGCTAACCTTTGACTGAGAGAACAGTTAGGCTATTGCCTCACCAAATTATTAGAAACCTGTATCACGTTCCCTGGTGGCCCAGAGTGAATTCACACAACAGGAATATGCTTTCAACCTTGAGGAGGAAAACTTATATTTTAGAAAATTGCAAAAAATAACAGTCTTTGTCATAATTTCCCTTCTATGCCCTTTCTTAATGTCACCCAAATTGGGAGAAAAGCAGGGAAAGAAGTTTTACAGCTTGGTATTAATCTCTACAGAATGCAGAGGGCTGTCTCTCTCTCTCTGTCTCTCTCTCTCTGTCTCTCTCTCTCTCATTTTCTTTTTCCTAATTT